>VYZP01023330.1:61531-95925 GCA_013400635.1 Hypocryptadius cinnamomeus | reverse complement strand
AATCAGCACAACTCATATGGATGAGAAGGGCAGTATCCAAGAACTGAGTGGTGCACGATGGTCCAGCTGATTCTTTTCAGACGTGGCTTGGACCCTGTTTTTATTGCAGCTGGCCTCTTGCCTTTACCTTACATTAGAAAAGGTTCTGCTGTTCCTTGATTATGGAGAATGATCTAAAAAGGGCCTTCCAATGTCTATCACACCGCATTAAGGAGCTTTCTCCCAGTTTGCACCACTTCAATAGTGAATAATAGTAAATGAGAAAGAGAATCTGGAACAGACTCATTCAAACTGAGTCTCATTCAAATAGACTCATTCGGATCCCCCAGCCTCTATCTCTACCCACTCAGCAAGAACAGGACTTTGTGGATTGTCACAGGGGCTCCTGCTCTGGAGGGTCTGCTTGACTTCATAACATGAGGCTGAGAAGCTACACTAATGGATAAGGTCCAAATGTTTTGAGTTTGTCTCTGGGCGACTTTTGTTTATTTTTGACCTTACAAAAATTAAATAGTCATAGTACTTGACTTCTGATTTTTACCAGAAATCCTTCTCTCTCCTGGATTATTAAAAAAAAATAAATAAATCCCAGAGGTTTGGTTTTAATAAAAATGTCTTGTCTTGGATTTTCTTTATGAATGTGACTCTCCTAATTTTGCAAACTGCTCCTCATATCTGCAGTGCTTCACTGAAGCTGCATTATATTTCATCTCCTCCAGATAGATAATGCTTTGAAAGAATGAGTAATGCAGGGAATTAAAAGGAGAAGCTATTTAATGAATTTGAAAGAGTTAATGAGAAATAGACAAATACTGGGTTAAAGAAAAGGACGCCAAAGAGAGTAAGGCAAGGACTCAAGAAAAGATAGTCCAGTGAAGCCCACCTTCAACCTTTAAATATAATATTTTCCCTCTTTAAACAAAAATAAAAAGCTATAAAGGAAAATGTAAGAGGTCTCCTTTAAGGAGTTAGAAAGGAAAGTTATCAAATGGCAGGAAATGTGGAGGCTCAAACAAGTTGTTTGTTGTGCCTGGATCTGCTCTGCAGATTTAGAGGAAGGTTTAGGGGTTTTTTTGTTTGATTCACCCTGGGTGATGCATAGGACAAGCAAAATTCTCAGGAGATTCAATAACAAACTTCTATTTACAAACTTAAGAACATTAAGGCAGAACAAGATAATTAGGAAATTTTACAACAGTATCTAGACAAAGTAAGGCACTTCACTAAATTTAACTTAGCAAATTTATCCACTCACAACAATGCACTTACTAAGGCATTGATTAGAATTTTTTAGTCTGCCTTACAATATATTTTGAGAAGTAGATAGGAGAAGAAAGAGAAAAAGAAGGAAAAAAAAAGATAAGAGCAGAAAGATATCACCACCCATGGATCCAGCAAGAAGGCTTGATTGTTGCAGTTTAGATGTCTGCTGGTCAAAGTGTTGTTCGCTCTCTTGATCTATCAGGGTGGGCGACACCCACAAAACTCCAGGTTCAGTGGGTTAATATACTTTTAGATTTTTGTGGGAATGCCCAAGTACTTGTCCTGGGGGATGCAACACTGTGTGTGGATCATACTCAGTCCTCTGGTGGAAGGCCCCAGAAATGAGTCTGAGGGTGCTTTGGGAGTCTTTGATGGTTTATGAGACCTTCAAAGACATGACAGCTGCCTCTCACACCAACATAGCTGAGCAAGTTATGCCCATGAGAAGTGATGGACACCTCCAGTCCTGTGTGTGAATGTCCTCATATCTCTCCTGGGTGAAGGGGCAGTTTTACACCTGAGCCACTTGTGTAAGGGGGACATTGGCATGATCAAAAGCACTATCACACCTCACAGGATCTGCTTCTTATCAGCCTCTTCCTTTATCTGGTTTAAAACCCAACTTATAACTAAAGGTTGATTTGTCTCCTCTGGTGCCCACGCCCTTTGCCTGGTCTGTTATCCTAAACATCATCAGCAAAGCACTCTGCTGCTTTTGCAAATGACTAATTGTTTGAGCTATTAACCATTAACATTTCAGTCTCTCACAAGAGTAAAGGCTTCCTGTGTTACTGAGTCTGATCCTCTGCTATTTCAGCCAGTTTTTCTGGTAAACTGAGCAAACATCCTCAAACCAGCTGAGCTTTTTGTCCTTTTGCTCCTAAAGGAACTCCACTGCAACATTGCTGATTTCCTGACCAAAGCTCTCCAGATTCATACAAACCAATTAATTCTTTTTAGAGTATTATTAATAGACTTCAATATCCTCTTACATTAAACCCCATAATACACAGCAAACATTTTTTAAAAAATTAGTAGTTCTAAATTTCTCCTTTATGAATACATTGTGATGACCATTAAATTTAAGTAGTAAGCCTTATCTTGCATGTAATACCAGTACCAAAGATTAAGATTATTGCAATGTTATAATGAGATTTAGAAGAATATAAAGATTAAGAAAATTTAAGGTTATGTATGATGCAAGTCTGTATAGTCCATAAATTTTCCAGTGCCCACATTAGCTTCAATTTCACCTCTGACCTCGGGATTTCACTTTGCCAGCCTGTGCTGTGCTGTCTGCCTGTTCATTAAAATGGGATAGCAGCATGTCACAGTCTCACCTGAGGGTAAAGGGATTCAGGTCCTGTGTTACCAATACTCATACTTTAAATAGACTAGCAACAGGTGTTTATCACTAAAGCATTGTGCTCTGAATTCTTAGGTGGAACAGGCATATGTTTCATATACAGTACATGAAGCGTGTGTCATATTTCATATAGCAGCACTGAAGGCTGCAGTACATTAGAGCTTCTTTTATATAATCAGTTACTCTGTGAGCTCACAAAAATTCAGTCTGTGAAACATTTGTAGACTACAGTGTTTGTAAAAGTACTTGTATCCTAGGAACTGCAGTAAATATTCCCCAGTAAAGACCATGTAGCATCCTATTTGCATCATGTCACATAAAAATGTTAATATACAGAAAAATTCAGCAGTGAGAAACTAACATTAATTTAACACTGATTGTGAAAGTCTGAGTAGTTAATTAACTCTGAATATTTATATAATTTACAATTAGGATTGGTTACTTCCTCAGTCCTGAAAATTGCATTTACCCAAATGAAAATGTTAAAGAAACAGGAGAAAACATTTTATTTCCCATAATTAAGGGCAAGTAAAGGAATTGAATTACCAAAATTAATCATACAAAATTTTAAATAAAAACAAGGTAATGCAGGACCATTTTTTATTTGTTCATATCAAGTAAAACTTGACTTGACCAGTAGTTTCACAGAATGTACCAGTTCATGTGGACTTTGAGGTGTAAATCATGTTACCTAGCTTTTGGAGTTTACACCTTTCATAGTCAAGGAAGAGAAACAGATCTTGTGGGCATGACTGTCCACAAAGATGCCAGCTCTAGAGTGGAAGGAGTCCTGCCTAATCCTGACCATGGACTATAACACGAAGTTAGACACCCAGCTCAGAGGTAGATGTACACTGCACTATGTTACCAACACCTACAGCATGACTCAGCTGCTGAATGTAGGCATGCAATCATTTTAGGTGCTGTTGGGTTCTGGCATTCTACAAGGAAGCTGAAAAGAAGAAAGAAGCTGCCATGTGTCATGTCTACTGCTTCTGTGCACATATCTTAGATAAACTTTGTCATCTGATAAAGAACCTATGCATCAAAATGGTCTTCAAAAGTCCCTGGCATTGCCATCCAAGTGGCATATAAAAATACAAACAAAAAGTATGGGAGAAAGTTTGTGGGAGAGGGAAAGAGAAGAAAGAAAACTAAACTGAACTTCAAAAGTACCATACGCACTGAACATCTGCAAAAGGATTTCCTGTATACTTAAAAACTACAGTGATTTAACATGTCCTACATCTGGATGTCCAAATCTATATGCTGATTAACATGGACTACAGTTTGAGCTGTTTAAATGAAAAAGCACGTGTTTCTCAAAAAAAGCTACATTTGAAATTATTGTTCTATGCAACAATGTCAGTCTGAATGTAGATTTGTATATTATGAACACAATTTTTAAAGAGTTTGATTTTTACAGGTTTTTTCATGGGCTGTAGAATAAAAACATTAGCACATGCAGTTTGTGATAAAGGGCCAAGGATACTTTCATATTTCTTTCTTATTAGAGAGTGAGATACATGGAGGGTGAAATAAGGAATTTAAAGGATTTTCTTATCAAGACCTTTCAATTGTTGCTCCTCCATTTGGCCACATGTACCTAGAACATTAAAAATATTGATCTTCTGTGCTAATGAAATCTATCCCAATGGGTTTGCACAATTTGCTTTCAGGCACTTGAACAATCTTCAGAAGTCACTTAAGACTCTCCAATTACTAAACAGGAATGCACACTTCAGCATAGTCTGAACCATGCATAAGGCAGACATCTAAAACCATCTTCTCACAGGTGGCCTCAACCATTATACACCTTCTTTCTATCTTGACCTACCCTGGGTATACAGTTACAAATTATCTTTTCTTTTATTGATTTTTTCATTGTCTTTCTGGTCATATTTGACTCCAGTTTCTACAATATCATGTAGCAATAAGTTTCACATTTCTTATTAAGTACTGTGTGAAGTAAACAACTAGTTTGCTCTTAAGATTTTTGTTCTTCGCAAAATGGAGGTATGCTAAAACTGGACTACAGCCCTCCTCACGTATGTTAACTCTGTGCATTGCAGTGATTTTTGCACCCTTACAGATAGGTGTTCTGTTTGAGAAGATATCCATATGAACTGTCTTCAAAACTTAAAAATTAAATTACATAATTTTTCTTTTGCTTCTTCAGAAATCTTAAGATGAGCAGCTAAATGGACAGTGATTTTTTCCTAAAATGTCCAAGAATTGTAGAAAATTGGAACCTCACAAGGCTGAAGTAACCCATTATTCACTGTGTACAGCCAAGCTGCATGAAACATAAGACTGCTGAGTTGCAGACAGTCTTCTTTATTACAAGGGTATATAGTGCCTACCACAAGGGAGACATAACTCCTGCCTCTTCCTCTGAGGCTTTTTTATTCTCCCTTAGCAAATATGTTCTTGTCAGCACTGCATCTATGGTTTGGCTGGGTTTAATAGGATGGCTTCTGTATTCTTTCATTGGTTGGCCACTTGTGTTGGAATTAACATTTGTCTAGTCATCGAAGACATAGTGTCAACATCTGGAAAACATTAATACGTTGGGGACATTGAGTTTGTACTTTTTCTTGTGCTTATGAATTGCCTATATTCCTTAATGCCAACTATTTTTGTTACCTTTTTAACATTAATTTATTGAATGTACTGATAGTTCGATAATTTTTCTATTTTATCATTTTAGATACTCATATGTACAATGATATTTCAAAGAACATGCTTTCCTAGAAATTATTGCATCTACTGTTTCAATTATGGCTATGAAATTATTCTCAACGTAGATACTTATAAACATTGTGGGCTCAGGAAGTTTTTTGTGACTACTTGCAAAACTTTACTCAAAAAACATATTCAGACCAAAGGCACCTATTTGACAGAGTCTATTTCATTGATTGAATGTCTCTGGGGGACCTCATGACCTTTTTCTATAGAAGTCCTAGGTAGGATTTTATATCATCTAGTATTTTATGCTACATGAATCAGTCCTTCTTCCATTCTTACTCTTCTACTGTGCACACCATTGGGTTTTTTAGGTGTTTACATGTTGATTTTATAATTTATGCACACTGTATAATTTTTTTAATGGGTAGTGGGACCAGTTTCTTAACTCTTTTTTAGGAGAACTAAAATGTTACTTACCTTTACTATAACTGATCCTTCACATTTAGAACATTATAAAATGTTTTGGCAAACTTTATTTTTGTGTGGTATATCATTTTGAATGAGTCACTTGCCATCTCTATGATTTAGTTTCCTCACCTAACAGACTAGGGACTACAATCCCTACTAATCCCATAGATATATGGTCATTTATGCAACATGCTGTACAGCTCTATAAGTATATAAAATATATTGTGTGATCACCAGTCATTGTTAATAAAGACCCATTGTTTCAAAGCAGATCACTTTGAAGATCAAATCTTTACAAAATGAGAGTTCATTGACATTAAAAATCTATTTTTCTGTCTCTAAATTGTGCTGCATATGGCACTGAATTTTTCTTGAAGAGAGTTAAATTGTCTCAAACTATATGGAACTTTGGTTTCAAAAGTAAAAAAGTGAATTTAAATAATGACTTGACATAGAAAATTAAAGGAGGCTGCAAAAACTTTGATGCATTCCTCCTGTTCAACTTGCTTTTAAACCTCATGTTTTCTTCAGCCTTTAGCAACATGCACCTAAATCTTTCATAAAAGGTTCTGTACACTCAGGGTAAATCCTGTCATCATGTGCTAAAATCCTTTTACTTTAAGAAAGCCATGTCTTTTTTAAAATCAGAAGACTAAATAATAAAAGAAAGAATACAAGACTATATAAACTTTTTTCACTGTATTTTCTTTCTTTGTTCTAGCTCTGGGCCTCAAACATGAGTTTAAATTGTTTGTTACTGCCTATGATTCCAAAACACTTGTTTTTAATCAAGATAAATTCTTCTTTGATTAAGAGTTTTGAATACAGTGTGAGTGTAGGCACGAAGCACTCCCACAGTTCCTCGGGAAGCTGTCCCACCATGTTGGCTGGCTGAAGGTGTCTCTGTCATGATCACATACAGAAATCACATAAAATTTGCCATCTCAGGAAAGGAACTGCTGGGCAGAAAGCTCTCTACATCTCCCTCCATCCAAAGAAACAAATAAAATCAAACATTTGGATGTGCTGCTTTAAAAAAAAAAAATTAAAAAAATTTTAAAATAAAAAATAAAAGCCTTCCACAAAGCTCTACCCTGATAATAAGCTCAGAGTCTTTACAAGCACTCTTTCCTTTTCTAATGCAATTACCTGCCTGACAGTAAAGAGTGATCCTCAGAATCACTGACTTCTCAAACCTTTACAGCTTTGGGATTTTCCAGGTTGTCATGTCAGGACATGTCAGTCTTAAGTCTTATACAAGAAGACAGAACTTATGGCAGATTTTAGGGTGTGTTGGGAAAGGAAGAAGATGAAATACCTCTCCTTACTGTTTCATGGAGAAGATGTTTTCCGTGCTGAATGACAGTAGGTGACAAAATCAGAGAAAGACCAAATACCTAATAGAAGATAAATTCCAAAGAAACTAGAACAAAAAAAGGATTCAATAATATGAAAAAGAAGCTTCTGGAATCTGATTTTACATCAAGACTTCTGTAAAAAACAGTATCTTGGGCCAAGGGAATAGATGCCAATCTCAGGTACAGAGGTAACATAAGGTCTCAGCTCAGAGTGGGCATCTGGTTATCCTTTTACAATTAGGTCACCATTTAGAGGACAGAGAAATGGTAATACTGAGTGTGTTTCTCTTGTCTGCTGAAGGCATCTTTGCAGATAACTAATGTCAAATTTCTAGTCTGAGTTTTGAACTAAAAAATTTAAACTCTATTTGGAGCTGAGACTGCAATACAAATAACTGCCTTGCCACCAAAATCATAAACACCATAAAGCAGAAGTAAAATTCAGTGAGATATATGCAACGTGTTGTGGTTTGACAGCGGACCAACACCAGGCCCATGAGAGCCGCCTGCTCACACACCCTCACACCACAGCTGGGCAGCAAAGAGGGAGAGAAGAAAAAAATTAACAAAGGCTTAATGAGTGAGATAAGGACCAGGAGAAATATTTCAAGGGCAAAACAGGCTCAGCTTTAGTTGCAAAGTGAATTTATTACTAACAGAATCAGAGGAGGATAATGAGAAGTAAAATAAGACTTTAAAACATCTTTTTTCCCCCAGCCCCTCCTTTCTTTCCAGCAACAGCACAGGGAGACAGGGTGTGGGGTTTAGGTCAGATCATCACCAAGATTTTCTTCCACTGCTCAGAGAGAGGAATCCTTCCCCTGTAAGGACATGGGGTCCCTCCCATGGGAGACAGCTCTCCATGAACTTCTCAGGCGTGGGCCCTCTCTCACGAGCAGCAGCCCTACCGCACCTGCTGCAGCGTGACTCCCTCTCATGGGCACACAGTCCTCCCAAATCTGCTTCAACATGAGCTTCTCTTCCCACAGGGTGCAGTCCTCCAAGGACAGGCTGCTCCAGCCTGGGACCAGGACCCCTCTCTCCACCAGATCTCCCACTGGATCACAGCTTCCTCCAGGCATCCACCCACTCCGGCCTGGGCACATCCCCCATGGCCTGCAGCCCCCATGGATCCCCACAGGCTGTGAGTGGATCTCTGCATTCCCCATGGATCCCCATGGGCTGTGGGTGGATCTCTGCATTCCCCATGGATCCCCATGGGCTGTGGGTGGATCTCTGCATTCCCCATGGATCCCCATGGGCTGTGAGTGGATCTCTGCATTCCCCATGGATCCCCATGGGCTGTGAGTGGATCTCTGCATTCCCCATGGATCCCCACAGGCTGTGAGTGGATCTCTGCATTCCCCATGGATCCCCACAGGCTGTGGGTGGATCTCTGCATTCCCCATGGATCCCCATGGGCTGTGGGCAGATCACTGCATTCCCCATGGATCCCCACGGGCTGTGGGCGGATCACTGCATTCCCCATGGATCCCCACGGGCTGAGGGTAGATCTCTGTATTTTCTGTGGATCCCCATGGGCTGCAGGGGCACGGCTGCTTCACCACAGTCATCGCCACAACCTGCAGAGGAATCTCAGCTCTGGCTCCTGGAGCACCTCCTGCCCCTCCTTCTCCACTGACCTTGGTGTCTCCATGTTGTTTTCCCTCACATGTCCTCTTCTCTGACTAGAAGCCAAAACAACCTTTAGACTTTGTTTTGATTTTCTTCTTAAATATTTAATCACAGAGGCATTACCAGGCTCTCTCATTGGGCCAGTTTTGGCCAGCAGCATGTCCATCTTCAGAGCAATCAGCCATTGTCTCTGCCAGACACGATGGAAGCTTCCAGCGCTTCTCACAGGAGCCATCTTTGTGGCCCCCCTGTAACCAAAAACCAGGCCATGCCAAACCAATACACTATGATTTAACTTGGTGCACTTAAAACTGCAAAAAAAGAAAAAAAACAAACAAAACCAAAACGAAACAAAAATGCCAAAAATCTACTTTTAATATTTTACACTGATTTTTTCCTAGGACACTGAAAGGCAGTAAGACTACATGACATTACAGATCAAAACTGACTATTTTTATGCATTCCCTCCACTCCTAATCTTACACTGAAAGATCAGAGTGAATTATCCTAGGTTTCAGGAACATTAAATCCCCAGGACATTGGTGATTTCAAGAAGAGAGTAAGAGTTAATCACAAAAATCAACACCAATATTCTGGTTTTCCTATATTAACTAGCAGCAGAGCATTGATTAGCATATTGTCCTTCCCTCGTGACTGCATTCACCCACATACTGGTTGGTTCAGAACCAAATTGATGTTAAGATTTTAAACCATTCTGTGCTTTCTTTTCCTGTATTCTAAGTTGTCCAACTTTTATTCTTATTACCACTGCAATCTCCTATAGTGGCAGTGCAACAGATGCTGACAGAACCTCAGCTGTCTTGCCCTGGCTCTGAAAGGCACTAATGGGGTGACCATGGGACCCTGCTTCTCTCTCTTTGTCAAAGCAAGTACCTAGGAGCTGCAGTGCTGAAATTTTTGGTGCTGTCAGGAAGGAGCTTGTCACAAGCACCCCACAGCTCTCACAGCTCTTTGAGCATGCCTTGTCAGAAATACATATATCTTTTCCCAATGTCAGCTGTGCCATGAGTCCTGCAGTTTAAAAGACATGTTGCAGGGTTTTTCTGAAGAAACATAACTAGGCATGAAATGTCTCACTGACTTTTCTGGCTCAGGTATAGCTTTAAATATCCATTTAGTATGCTCTCTGCTCTTAGCATCCTGCTTTCTCTTTTGACTCTTCACACCTGAGTGATGGTTTTATTGAACAGTAAAAAAGAGACATAGGAGGAATCTGCAGCTGCCATGTGACTTTGCAGCCATTCAGTCTTTTGTCCCAGTCACAGTGCAACAAGCTCTCCACATCCATGCTCAACTTAATGACAGCAGTCACCAGTGCTGTTTACAGACTTTCCTTCACGAAACAACTTTGCTCAGTCTCCAACAGCAGAGAATTCATGCTTCTAGGCCATGTCAATATCTCAGTCTTGTGATGGCTGGAAAAAGGTCTGATACAAAGCCAAGATCAATTATACAGCAGAGTCCTCCTCTTTCCCATCCCCAGTGATCAGGGTATTAGTTCCTTTCTTTTAGTTGTCTTAATTTTGAAAGGGAGACTATATGGATGATAGGGAGATTGTATCAGATTGTCTGAAGGAAGCAAATTCAATACCCCAGATTTGGAAGACATAAGGAAGAAAAAGATTATATAAAACATAGAGAAAACTGCCTTTAGTTACCCTTTGCCTCCATCCCTTCCATGCCTTATCCCTCGAGAACACAGTTCTGTTGTCTCCAGGTACAGGAAGCAAACTATTATTAGATGCTGTGCAGGATTGCCTGGTCCTCCATGTTTATCTATAGCTGTCCTGTTATCTTTCCTGATTGCAGAAACACGACTCTGCTTGTTTATTGCCTGCTTCTAAGGAATTTCCCAGGCTGTTATGTTCTACCATCCTGTTCTTTCTGTCATCAAGGTTGAGTTTGGTTGCTCCAACTCACTCCATGGATCATAAACAAATGGAGCTGCAGTATTTTTAATGTGACACTCTGTGGAATCTTCAGTCTGGAATATTGAAGAATACTTTTTCTCTGATGGTGGAACTGCCTGTGTAATGGTTGTAAGGGAGTTTGCAGGGTCACAGC
This sequence comes from Hypocryptadius cinnamomeus, assembly GCA_013400635.1. Lineage (NCBI taxonomy): Eukaryota > Metazoa > Chordata > Aves > Passeriformes > Zosteropidae > Hypocryptadius > Hypocryptadius cinnamomeus. The sequence continues at coordinate 85,062 of VYZP01023330.1, read as the reverse complement.
ATCCATCAGAATTCTTGGGTATTTTTCTTTATAAGTTTGCAGAAATAATATAAAACCTGCTACAATATTTAAGAAAGTTTCTTTTTTAGACAATTGCAGAAAATACTGGTGTCTAAATATGCTTCAGCTTATTTAAAAATTGAAAACTAATCCCTAGCTGTATTTTTGCCTCCTCTCTCACATTTTTTATGCTGCGTATGCACAAAATATAAAGGTAACCAAAACCACAGCAAATTTAAATATTAATGTCAGCCCCTGCGAGTAAAATGCTGAATCTCAAAAACTTAAGGCAAACCCTATTGTTCACTGAATTAAAAATTATAAAAACAAACAATCAAACAAACAAAAACCCCTAAAAACACTCCAAAACACCACTCTCCATTTATAGGTCATGTGCAATTCCCTAGAATGTCAGACAAAAAGCTGTTGAGAGAAACTTCTGGGCAGTGTGGGTTGTTGGAGAAGGAATCTCACTTAATGGAGCCCCACAGCAAAAATGTGTGAGACTCTTTCTGATAAACTTGAAGTGTTTGATAAGAAACATAAAATGCTTTAGCTCTGAGCTACTTCTCCAGCTCTCCACTAGTTTGCCATGGAATCAATCCCCTGCATGAAAGCTCTGGAAATTATGCTATGAATGTCACCCTTTCAAGGGTCCCTTGCAGCCTAACCTGATTGTTCCCTCAGGATGTGAAAGCTGCATAGCACAGAAGCCTCTGTCCCCCTTCCATGTATTCTTCTCTAATGCTCTCTGAAATAGCTTTCCTGACCAGCTAAAGGATTAGGGCTGAAGAAAACCAGAGATCACCAGCTTTGACCCTGATGCTAACCAGAGGAACTCTCCAATCACTGACACTTATCATCAGCCAAGAAACACGAACTTCCAACATCCAGTATGTGCTGGGGTTTTAGATAATAAAGGCTCAGAATTAGACAGGAGTAAAATGTGAGGCAATTTCTGATAGTTTTAGTGGAGTTAACCCACCTCACTCCAACAGTTAATGAACTTGAATCTTTCTGATACTTCTTTGAAAATTACTGCTTTCATTTCACTGCAGATACCCCATCAGATGGAATACTGAGCCATTGAAGACATGACAGAGCAAGTAAATCTGAGCTGTATATACATGAGTTCTGTAGACCATTCCCTAAAATTTCCAAATGGTTAGAAAACACATCTATGTGATGACAGAGCTTCCCTTTTCATGCAAAAATAAATCCTTCCAAATTATTTTTTTAAAGAAACTGTCAGAGAAATATCTATGGGAATCTGAACAATTTTCACTCCAATTTTTCTTCTTTATCCGATTGAATTTCTGAGTTTTCTTACTTCTCAAGGGAAAAGAAATCCCTTGCTGTCATGTGCTTTGAAGAAAAACGACCTTGACCAAATGAGAAGTAAAAGAACATAGTATTCAAATGCAGTTCTCCAGAGACACCACTGCTACCTCAGGATTTTTACAAACATTCTTCAGTACCAGATATACTACTTTTAATGTGAACTTTCAACAGACATAAACAATCAACATTCTGCATTTAAAAATACACAGCTTAAAAATGTTGTTGATTTTTTTTTTTTTGTTGTCGTTGAAGAAGGAAAATTCCACCTCTTATTGTAGCATTTTCTCTGTGTCTCACTGTGCTACAAATTGTTCTTTCAGATTGTCAGAATTACATGGCTGTGGCATAGCTGCATTATTCCTATGTGGTCCTTTGAGAGCAATAGGACTGGATTGCTCCGGGCAGTTGTTCACCCTGAGGAAGTGAGTGCTAGGTGGAATGAAGCAGAAGTGTCTATTTCTGGTGGCTCATGTGGGAAAATAAAGTGAGTGCAAAGTTGACAAGACACCTGAGTGTGTCTGATTTGCCAAGAGACTCTGCTGCCATCAGGTAGCTTCCCCATCAGTCAGTCTTGCCTGTTCTCATAGAATTGCCATCTCATTAATTTTAATAGGGTTGCTTGCTTGGCTAGGGGGTTCAACACTGGTTAAAATTGTTTCAGGCTGTTGCTGATAAGCTGGAGCCCAGCTCTAATCCTAATGAGAGGTCAAGAAAGGTCATGAATCAGATCCTACAGTTTTGGACAATTGGGCCAACAGTAGTCAGAAAAAGAGGGATTGCAACTGATAAGTTCTTACAAGTGACCCAATAAACAAGTTAAAAGGAGGCAGCAGAAATACCAAGCCCTCTAGGTAAAGGTCACAATCAGAAATATTAGTTATGAGACCTGAAGTACCAGTATCAACCTTTATATTAAAGGCATTATTCCTACAAGACATCGCTTTCCCTCTTTTTATGACACAAGCGTAGCACTGGGTAATAACACCTCAGGTAAACATTCCAGGCTCACTTTGCAGTCAACAGAAAGAAGGATGTTCATCTAAGTGCAATTCATCATTTTGTGAAATCTCAAATAAGCTAGATGAATCACACCCTAGATGATTTCTTTGTTGGCTGTAAATGAAGCTTAGGACAATTCAGTATTCTCAGGTGCAAATATCTTCAGTCACTATCCAGAGTCAGGAGAGAGGAATCTCACTCAAAGGTACAGTACTTGTGAAGATGCTCTGGTTTTATTAATGGAAAGGCACAGATTCAAGGAATGTGTTCTTATATTGAAGACATTAATTTCTAGCCAAGACTGATGGTCTGTATAAACACTGCATGAGGGAACACGTAGTTGCAGGTCCTAAAGTTGTTCCCCTGCCACAGGCCTCTTGGAAACAGACCAAGTAGTTGGAGAAAAAACCTGTAATTTTGAACACCAAATTTTTGCACAGTCTCCATTAAAAAGAGCCAGTTGAATCTGGAGAGACTTTCATTGTCAAGTTTACAAGGCATGTTTTGGCCAACAAGTTTGCCTGCCAGAAAGCAAAGAAGGCATATGAAAAATAGAGGGTAAAGATACCTTTCTTAGACATTGCTCCCCAAACAGCTCTTTTTCAGAGTGCTGAGTCATCACACTGAATCTCAGCAAGTTGCTCTACATAGTAATCAAAATCCAAATAAGATTTTCTCTGAGAGAGATATTGTTAATTACTAGCAGAATCACAAAATCAGTATTAAAATAAACTATGTAAAACTTCCTCTTTATTTTTTAAAGGATAGGAGATGCAGAGGCTATAGATGGACTTCCAAAGGGCACAAATACAGTATTGCTTGGATGTTTTTCATTCCATGAACTTTGTCTTCTTTGACTGGAGAGTTCTGTCATGCATCTTCATGGGACAAATATTTCTGTAAGATTTCCTGATATTAGTTGTCTCTGAATTTCATGTGAGTGGCTTTTTTTTGCTGTGGAGTTTTGGTATAGCTACCTCTGAACTCAGTCCACCCCTAACTGCTGAAACTGACAGAGCTGAGCAAGATTATTTTGAGGTTTAAAAGATTACATTTTAAGGCTTCTTACTGAATGTGAGGATTTTATTCCTCATGCAGGGGCTTGGCCTCTTCTGGTGGCTGAATAGGTTGCCAAACCTCTATGGTCTCTGCTATCTGCATAGTGACTGTGGTCAGTCCCCACTAGCTCAGGCTGGTTGAGGTAGTGTTTTGTGTGTGTGTATTTATCTCCTCAGGGTTCTGAAGACAAATGCAAAGGTGATTATTGGCAACTCAAAACGCTTTACATGTGCACCTGCTCCTTATAACTGAAGTAAAGCTGTAAGCAAAGAGATACAAGGCCAGAGTGGTATCAGACATCTGACTACCGGCCTGTGTTTGCAGAAAATGGAGATGAGGTCAAATCTCAAAATGAGCCAGGAGAAAACTGGGCAGACAAGCTTTATGATAATTGGTGATAGAGCTCATACTGTTAGTGCTGGCCAGAAACTGAATAGTTCTTTCACAGCAATTTTTGGGTTTTTTCTAAACTTCCTGCAAAATAGATAATTCCAGCCTATTTTGTCATAGCAATGCCAAATGTGCAAAGAGGGTGCCAGGTATAAAAAAATGCAACTTTTGATTGCAGACCATATATAACTCTGGTCTGAACTACCAAGAAACCATACCTTATATGAATTTTCAAATACTCATCAGATATGAAGAATTTCAGGTGAAAGATGCTGAATTTAATTTACTGGATTTTCAAATGTTTGTTGGGATTTTTCAAGGGAATGCTTGCAAATAGTTCAGCATACAGATTTTTTTCTCAGCTTTTTTCAGCTGGAAGAAACTGCTGAAAAATATCCATGAAGGGTGTAGCTGGGCATTTCAGGATAATACATTTCACTCTACTTCAATTGAACAAGAAATTCAGTGTTTGACCTTATTAACTACATTTAATCTATATTCCATTGATGCACTATCCAAGTCTGTCTTCCTCTCCCACAACTGTTCTTCCTGTACTAAATTCTTATTTTTTTGAAGTGACAAACTTCCCCTGGAAGTCTCTCTCAAGTTAGGTGAGATGACTCAAAATCTGAAATGCCATGAAGTAATAGTTTTCAAACTCAGAATAGTACTTTCTATCTAATGAAGTCTAGCAACAATTTATCTAGCCTTGACTTGACTCTTCTTGTTTCAGTTGCAATAGTCTCTGTCTTTCAGTAGACAGCAAGTGCAAAAGAAGAAATTGGTCAAGAAGAAATTCTTTGGCCAAGAAGAAATTTTGGTACATAAACAGATAAAATTCCCAGGCAAAAATATTTTTGTTTTGATATCAAGAACAGGAGCAAGTGATCAAAGACAGGAGAGGATGAGAAATGGGAAAGATACCTTGCAAAAATATAGTAAAAAACATTGTAGCTAGGTTTACATTCCTTCAGGTTGTGTCTGATGTTCATCTGGGGACAGTGATATTTAACATGGTGATTTACAAAATAGCTGCATAAATGAGTTCCTACAGCCCTGGTCCAAGCTGTGGCCATGCTGGAAGAACCAAGGATCAGGAAGGGGTATACCTGAATGGGGACAATCTCCTATGTGTGCTTTGGTAGAGCATGTAATTTTCCTTCATCTGAGCTGCTCATCCATGTTTTTGCCCTTTGCTAGAGCAGAAGTATTTCAGAAATAAATCCCCTTTCCCTAACATTTGGTTCCAGTAGCCCAAAGTGGCCTTGGCAGTTTAATATAAACCTCAACACCAGACTTTTTCAGTCTGTCTTCCACAGCCTTTCTTTTGACAGGTTTATTAATTTCTAGTTATCATATAAACACACAGCCAAAGTCAGCACAGCTACTAAGGCCTTATCCATGTCCTACTTAGAAACCTTTCCAGCATGCCCAGGATCTTGCTTTGGACTTCTTTCCCCCCTCTGCCAAAGGCAACTGCAGGTCACAGTGAACAGACACAAGGTCTTGCTTCGAAGTTGTTCCCTTGATCTGCTCTGCACCCATCTGAGATAGCTCATGCTTCTGATACTAAGTCTCCTGCTGCAGCTTTTGGCTGCTGTTCAGCAGACAGCATTTATTCCAAGCTTTTTTTTTTCTTTTTTTTTTTCCTTCACATCAGAATTTGTACTTGAAACAACTGCCTGCTAGTACTTTATAGAACACAAGAAATCTTGATCAGAGGTTTAACAATTTCTAGTCCGTGTTGAAGTTTTTTGTCTGTTTTTTTAATTTTTTTTTTTTTAATATGACACTGAAAAAGAACATCCTAAATGTCCCCGCATGGATTTGTGAAACATTTATGACACTGAAAACACTTTATGGTTTCCAGCCACTATTGCCATATCTTTGATCTGGACCTGGGACTACTCCAATAAACACACTCTCTGTGTATGATGCATTTTATTTCTTTTTCACCTGTCCTCTTCCATTTAAATTCTTTCTTACATTGCTTTTAACTCTTTCATATTATTAAGTGTTATGCTCTAACCAGTCCATATTGATTTTTATCTGTTCCTTAGTACAGTCATATCAAGCAAAGAATAATACAAAAAAGTTTATTGGGAAGATATGAACAAAACTGCCTTGAGATGAGAAGAGAAAGCAGCCTAAATCTCTTGGGACTTGCTCTAGAACTGTGTAAAGTACATTACTTTTTGATGATGAATGTTACATTTTAAAGAAGTGCATTGCTCTTGCAAGAGGTCTCAGTGTAGGACACGAATGGTTCCGTGACAAGCGTGAAAAGACAAATAAGGACACCAGGATCTGCATCCAATAGTTCAGGGCAGGCATAGAAGCAGAACTGCATTCTCTATGTCGCAATAAAAATTCCACACTGAGACCATATCCAATGTATGCAACATTAACCTATGAGTTACACCAACTATTTGTCTGCTCCATTTGGATTCCAGGTTTTAAATTGAGATAATAATCACAAATTAAAGTGATCAAGCAACATGTCAGGAACAAAAAAGCAAACAAACAAACAAGCAAACAAACAAAATACCTATAGAAGAATTGCTAGACTTTTGAAAAGAAAAATTGCATAAACTATTCAGGACCACAACACCCACTGACTTGTTTCTTCTTGATACAATCTGTATTCACAATAAAATAAGACATTTGAGAAAATTTTGAATACCTTATACTAGAAGGAAGACTTTTTTCCAATAAATTGCTTTGTGTACTCTTAAATGAGGTAGGCATATTTGAAAATTCCAGTTACCTTCTAAACCCTTTCATCTTTTTGCAGACATCAATGCATTTTTTTCCACATTACACTAGAAATTCAGTCAGTAAGATGCACAGATTTATCTGACCACATGCAGATGTTTGCATCTGAGTTGTCATCTTACTGTCTTACCTAGGAAGGACTTAACAGGTGAAATGCATCTGGAAATAGGTAATTCCTTTCAGAAGGTATGTTTCTACACATGCTACTAGAGCCAAATGCCATGAGTGCCTCTTTCTTTTGTCTGACTCCGAAATGAGGAATATGTGAGCAACTCAGGTACTGCCAATGTTCTTATGGCATTTCAAGTCAGGTAGGATGAATTCCAGTTCCAGAATAACTTCCAAACAACATATCCACATTATCCATATCATACCTTAGAGCCATCATCAGTCTTCATGTGATGGTAAAACAAAGACAGGAGTCTTTCATGTCTTTAATCTTTTTAAAGCAATGGTGGTAATGGCAGAGAGCATAACCCAGCCAACGAATTTCACTCTCTCATGCATCTTCCTACCTACTGTGCCACAGGGCCAAGGTCAAGAAAAAAATCAATACATTATAGTTAGCTACCACAAAACCCTCTGTCTTTGAAGCTACTGCCCTTTTTTCCCCTTTCTGATAAGAACTGCACATTTGCCCAAAAAGCACAAACATAACAGGTCACCATTTTGTTCCATTTATGTTTGGATTTTATATTAAAGTTATTAATATAAAATATATATTTTTTTAATATAAAATATATAAAGTTATAATACCAAATAATCCTAGTAGATAAGGAGATTTTTTTGCCATCTGGGATATTGCTACTATTCTCAGTTTCCCCATTGGTTAAAAAGTGTTCAGCTGCACTCATTGTCATGTCTGCATCATTTGTTAGTACTCCCAAATGTGCTTCCTTTTAAGCTTCTTTCCTCTTTTGCCACATTTGGCTGCAGTCTCCATTTCAGCCTCAGTGCATTAGTGAAGTTGTCTTGTGCAACACAGGGAATTTCTCTCTGGTTTGGGGATGTCTCCTGGGTAAAACATATGATGATTTGTCATTCAGAATGTGCTACAAATTGGAAGCCTGACTGCACCTGACAGCTGTTGGGAGGGCAGCTGTGGGGAGGGAAGAGCTGCGTGGTGTCCCAGGCTGGAGGGAGCGACCGGAGCTGTCTGTGCACGCCGCCCTCCAGCCTCATCCAGGGCTGTGCTGGTCCCACCACACATGTGCCCACTGCCCCTGTGTCTTTTAACTTCATATATTGTAGTGCCTTAAACTAGGATTTCCTTTAGAATAAAGCAGGGACAAATGGGAAGTACTGTTTTTCTTTCCAAAGTATTCAGTTTTCTTTCCAAAAAAGGGACTCTCACACTGAGTAAATTCCAGATTTTTAAGGAAAAGGTCCTTGTTAGAGAGTAACCATTTAGTGCTTTTTCAAATTAGGAAAGACTAAAACAAGTACAAATTTTTAATTTTCCAGTAATAAAGTGACTATAAAAGATAATGCTATTCCAAACAATAGGTCTCATTGTTTTTATTCAATGCCTTTTTTCCCTCTGCAATAGCTCATAGGAATGAAGCTCACGTCTCTGAAAAGTATGGTTTTGACATCTGTATTTTTGGGAAAATTTAGGTTCTTGAAATAGCGTATAGGGTACACATTGAAGCAACAGGGAAACTGCTGTTTCTCTTGCATATTTCCTGTGGAATACATTTATTTCTTCATGCATGATTGTTTTTCTATGCCCTGCTTGTGGTCTTGATCTTATTTTAATGAATTTATTCCTTGCTCTGAAAACATGTACACATTACCTTCTGGCTGAGTCTTAATTTAAATATGTAGAATAGAGTAAAGCTGAACAGAACAAAATGGAATAGAACAGACTGAACATATTAATGTAATTAACATAGGTTATTCTAATATTTATTACATTTTAAAGTGCACTTCAGTCGTATGCATATTTTACCTTTTTTCTGTAATCATAATGGTTAAAACACTATTTTCTCTTCCTAAAAAAATAAAAGTCTTGAATATTGGATGATTTCAAGACAATTGTAAGCAGTATGAATTCTTGTGAAATACGTCGGAAGTTGTGAAACTTAGCAATTCTGTTTGGAGTACCAAGATTTCACCAGTTTTCTTGCAAACGATAAGAAATTAGACTCTCTCAGCCTTCTTTGCTTATTTGGAACAAGAAGGAAAAAAACTCCTGAGATTATATTTTTAATGGTTTATACCAAGCTTGGCTAAAAACACACAGATGAACACATTTCTTTTGGAGAAGTAATCCCAAAGTCCTTTGTCTGGAGTGCTGAGTGTGGCTGTGCTGGGTAACAGAGAGATATTGCAAACACTGAAGAAATAAGGGTTTGGTCTTCTTTCAAATTGTGTGTATAAACTGGAATCTTTTCTTGGCTGATTTTGTCTGATCAGACATCATCTGTATGGTCTCCCTCCGCATTCAGCAGAGAGAAATAATCACCTCCAGGCACATCCTATTGTGTCAGCTGAAATGCTCTCTCTGGGTGCCTGCATGTCTCCATGGAGGGTTCCTTGATGAATACTGAGAATAGATAGGCAGCTTTTACAAAGGAAAAAAAAATGGATGAGATGGATCCCTCTTAATTGTACATCGGGGTAAAGAGCCCTGCCCCCGCCCTGAGCCAGTGAAACCTGCTACAATAACTCATCCAGGCTTTCAGCAGTCAGAGCGCTGGCGATCCTGCATTCCTTGGGACATGATGTGGAGAGCTTCAAAGGGAGCTTGTTCTTCACTCAGACTTCAGCAAAAATGCCAGGTCGAAGGTTGAGGGTTTGTAAACTAATAATCCCCAGATGACAGAACAGGAGCCCTTACCAATATTCTTTTCTATTGTTTTCTTTTTTTATTTTTCTGATTTCTTTATTTCAAGGGAATTATGCAAAAAAATGGTCAAAGGAAGAGGAAGACAATTTTTAATGCAACAATGCTGTGAATATCTTGGGTAAGGAGGGAACAAATACATACACATATACATTTTAGAAGATAATATGCCTGAGCCTTGAAGAGCCTCACAGTTCAACTCACTGAAGACTGTATTGGTATTTGCAGCAGTGTTAATTTTTGGAGATTTTTGTGTCTTCTTTTAATTGTCTTGGAGCCATGTGAATTGTATAATAAAAAGAAAAATGAAAACCCAAGGAATTCAACTGATATCCCCACTTTTATTTTGTAAATGAGCTATTAAAAATACACAAAACAAAGCAGATTCTGGATGAAAATTTCAGCACCCAGTCTATACACAGGTCTGCTTTACTAATGCAAGGCTTAGTTATTTCATATGGAAGACTTTGTAGTCAGGGAATGTAAATGGAAGGCTTGCAACAACCTAAGATTCTGAAATAGTCTTTAGGAGAGCACTTTCCAGCCAGAGGCATCTGCTATCTCTTAGCCAGCAATCCCAGCCTGTGCAAGATCAGAAGTTTATCTCCAGGGCTTTCTCCAGCTCAAGCTCTCATAGCTCAAGTACCCCCAGCTCTGAAGAAACATGAGACAAAGCAGCTCAGTCCTCCATCCCTGGTCTCTTGGTGCTTGGTCTGTGAAGGAATTTCTTTACTGCAGTTTCTATACGTGTAGGTAGATAATGAAGACATTTACAACTATGCTAACTGGAAGAAAGCAGCCAGAGACCAAGCTGTGTGAACAGCAATGCTTTCCTTGTGTACAGCCACAATTCTCAACACATGTAAGATGCCGCAGAGAGGGGCAAGAGAGGGCGGCAGCCACTTCAGCAGCAACTGATGTCAGGAAGGCGTGAAATTTATTACCTGCCTATTAGTAGGACAGAGGCTAAAAATGTTGGACTGCATTAAGGCTTGACAGCACGTATTGAAAAAAACATTGAGCTCTCCACACAGTTAGTCTTTAACTCCCACCACAGACCAATCAGTGCCCCCCAGGGCTCAGTTTTGGGAAAAGCCTTATTCAATATCTTTATCAATGAATTGGATGAGGGTATTGAAGACAGTCAGTTTCCAGACAACACCAGATTGGGAGGAAGTGTCAATCTGCTGGAGAGTAGGAAGGATCTGCAGAAGGATCTGGACAGGCTGGATCAGTGGGCTGAGGCCAGTTGTATGAGTCTCAATGAGGTGAAGTGCCAGGTCCTGCATTTGGGTCACAACAACACCATGCAGCACCACAGACTGGGAGAAGAGTGGCTGGAAAGTGGCCCAGCACTCAACAACCTGAGGGTGCTGATCAACAGCTGCTGTACATGAGCCAGCATGTACCCAGAAAGCCAATGTTTTGTACCAGAAGCAGTATGATCAGCAGGACCAGGCCAGTGATTGTCCCCCTGTAGTCAGCACTGGTGAGGCCACACCTTGAATGCTGTGTCCAGTTCTGGGTCCCTCAATTCAGGAAGGACACTGAGGTGCAGGAGTGAGTCCGGAGAAGGGCAATGGAGCTGGTGGAGGGTCTAGAGAGTGAGTCTTATGAGGAGTGGCTGTGGGAGCTGTGCTTGTTTGGCCTGGAAAAGAAGAAGCTCACTGGGATGTTCTCTCCCTCAACAACTCCTGAAAGGAGGTTGTGGGGATTGATTTCTTATCCCAAGTGACAAGTCAAAACTAAACAGCCTCAAGCTGTGCCAGAGAACGTTTAGATTGGATATTGGGAAATCTGTTTTCAGTGAAAGTGTGATCAGGCATTGGAACAGGCTGCCCAGGAGGTGGTGGAATCACCATCCCTGGAAGTGTTCAAAAGGCATGTGGATGTGGCACTTGTGATCATGGTTTATTGGTGAACAAGGATGGGCTGGGTAAGTGGTTGGACTTTATGATCTTAGAGGTCTTTTTCAACATAAATAATCCAATGATTCTATGGGCATGGATTCTGTCCAGGTGAGAAAACAGCAATCACTATGCATATGGGACTCACCAAATCAGCTTACAAGCTTTCTTGCAGCTAGACTTATTAAAAAATGGATGTAACTGTGTCAGTTTAAAGGTCAGATGCTGATGGTTAGTCTGAACTGGTTATCTGTATCTTAAATCTACAGAGGTGAAGGAAGAAGAAAAAAATAATTTTATTAGCAAGTCCTCTCATGCCATCTGGGAATTATTAATTTGTAAGCTTTCATAGTTTGACTGAAAAATTTAAATGGGAAATAACTTCTTTGAAGCTCTTCTCAGCTGCTATAACAACCAGATCTCTGTATCTCAGACTGGATAAAGCCCAGATGAATTACTTCACCAGTTCGGGGCAGGTTATTTATGCCCGTACTGCTCAGTCCAAGTGGGAACCATCTTCATATGCCTAAAAATGGGCTGGCTTAAACTTTCATCCTCTGATTAAAAGAACGCCAGAAACCTGTAAAGGAGAATTCAGCCACCTCTTTTGGACAGGTGTCTTAGGGCCTGATGGATCTGCCCTCTTGATCTGTAGCTCTCTGTCCCTCTGTCCCTCTTGCACTGACCACAGGCAACTCCCAGAGACCCAGCCCAGACAAATTATCTCCTCCAAGGACTCCAATGAAGCATTCAGAGAAAATGGTAAAAAAAGGCATAGAAGAGGAAGACAAGAACAGTGGGCATAAAGCTAAAGGGTAAAAGGGTTATGGCAGGTAGCTCTTCACAGGGGGAAAAAATAAACCGTGCATTCATTCATTTAATCACATACAACTTCTTCCTACGCAGCACTGCTGAGCTTTCTGCTGGAGGCCTTGTTCTATTCTCCATGCAAAGAGAAATATCTCAGTTTTACACAGAAATAGCTTTGTCTGCAAATTTTTTTTGTCTTTGTATGCAATGACCAGAAAAAGTTGAAGCTAAAGCCACAGAATAGTGGCCCCTGTCCACATATTCTACCTCCAACACAGCCAGTGTGGTTTTCCTTAAGAATAGCAAATTTGTCATAGGACAAATACATGACGTGCCTCTGTATGGCTTAAGCAGCCAAAAATACATGACAGAGAAAAGAAAGAAAATGCTTAATGTTACAAAATCAACAGACCTCATACTCAGAAAAAAATGAAAGCAATTTATTACTAATCTAACAGGTATCATTCCACATGATTGTAAGAATAGCAGGGGAGTTTAATTGTTGGGGGGGAAAAAAAAAATCAATCTTTTACTGGAATCTGAAGGATCAAGGCAAAACATGGCATTGAGCCCAGCTTTAATAAACTTCGATGACATATGAACCTTAATTTTCTCTAGTAGAAAGGTATTTTCTCTTCAAGTACCTTATTTTTTCTTTTTGACAGTCATTTGACTACTGCAGAGCACATAACACACACAAGCTGCCTTCAATTCATTTATTTGATAAAGTATGGTGTGTCCAGTTCTGGATTAAGAAGAAAAATTTTGGAACAACTGAAAATTCCTAAATATATCCTTTAACTTTTTTTTAGAATTTTCTAACCCTTCTATGGAAAAATACATGAATTCATTAAAATGCAATTGACATTGGTATAATTGGCTTCTAGGAAAATAATGAAATCCCCAGGTCTCAAGCCGTAAAACTGCACTGCCCTTTAATATAATCATACCCAATATTTGATACATCTGTGATCTTTAATTATTTTTTCCAGTGACTTTGTCCTAGATTTACCCTGGTGGTTTTTTTGGGGTTTTTTTACACTGGCTTATCCAGTAGGAAAGTCCCATCTGTTAAATCTAAGTACAAGTGAAAAACAGACCTTTGCATTTTCCCACAGCACTCTTGCTTCTGCATTTCCTAAATGATGGATGAGGATTGGTTTGAGTCCAGGAGTTTTCCTGTGCACTATGCCATGAAAAGGTGGGGGTGAAACAAAACAGGAGAAATATCAGCTAGGTTTTGTTGGTTTTGACCTACATTTCCTTCTTGTACTCCCTTTGTATAAACAAAAGTTTTGCCATTAAATTTGTTTTTGCATGCAGCCAGAGAACCATACAGAAGTCAGCTGAAATATTTCTATGAACATGTGCAAAGTTGAAATTTGTCTTTTAAGCATCTATAGACAGAACCAAATCTGCTATTTCCATTTCATTAATCTTCCTTTTCCCCTTTTTTCTTCTTTCCTCCCTGTTCAAAGAAAAATACTTCAGGCTACTGGACAATGGAAATTTTAGTAAATGTGATTCTCCAATTCCTTTTTGGCTGGAAAATAAACCATAACCTCACAAATGATCAAAGAAGAGGGAAATACTTTGCTTCTCAATTCTGTTGCTAGAAGTTACGTGTGATATATTGATGAAATCTTGATCCAGTGATATCTGTACAAAAAATTTCAACTTATTTTAGTGGGAGCTGCTCTTACACCATATCTTACATTCATTGAGGATCCAAAAATATGATTCTCTACCGCCAAGAGATGAGACTACTCATTAATATTGATCAAGATGTCACTCTTTTAACTTAAGTCTGGAGGTCCTACAACAGGAAAAAATCTCTTCTTTGTTATATACATAACCGCCAGTCTGCTACAGCCATGGACATTTGTCCTGAACTGCAGAACCCCATGTCCTTGGTTCTGCTGAACAGGAGAACCGTAAGCGTTTGCATGTAGCTGAATAAATTTTGTTATACATTTAGCAGACCTTGATACATTTGTAAAACCAAAATAAGATACAAATACCAGTGTCAGTGCTTAAAGGCATCATTGCTGGTACTTCACCTAACAGTGCCAAGCATACTGTTAATTATACAGCTGCTTCAAGTGACTCGCAGTTCTGTTAAGTGATCAGAATAAAAACTTGTTGAATTTCAACCAGCTGGAAATGGCTGGTTGCTTCCCTACTTCTTGGTTTCATTCTAGCATTAAATCAAAAATATGTGAGAGAGCATTTAGATTCCCAATGGATAAAACTGTAATATGCCAACAGGAGTATGAATGACTCACAGCTATTTTAGGAAGAGCTTGATGTGACAAACTTGAACCCCTTATGATGAATTTATAACTGCTTTTATTTACAGTACTACCTCCTGCTACAAAAAGGTGCAGGAATTATTCCACCACTCTCCTGCTAAATGAAAGGCTCACACAAACAGGGTAATTTTAAACTACAGGAAAACAAAAGACAGTACAAAGAAAGGGGGAAATGTTTTCCATAGGTTTATATCAATTACTTAAACCAACTTATTTCAGCTGGTAATACCCTCATAAAGTCTAAAGAAAGGCATTAGCTGATTGTATTGTTAAATATTCTATTGTATTAAACAATTTCCAGTCCCATATAAACTGACCACAATCTGACAGTCTCTGTGATGATACATTTTGAAACCAAATCTTTGGAAGGTAAGTTTTACTGCAGCTCATTATTACCTTTAAATTCAACTGAAAAAATGACATCATGCTCTCACAAAGGCAATTAGCAATGTTTGCTCTAGGGACCTTTTACTTTGAGGAGAAGTGAATGTTATGGTAGTTTGTATGCATAGTATCCTAATATTTGCACAGGCTATATATATATTTGCACAGAACTGTGTTTATACAGGGGTCTATCTGAAGTGGCCAGCTAAAAACAAACTCCCTTCCTAAAGCTATACAATCATATCAATGTGAAAATAGGCCAGGTGGACTTCGTTAAAATACTTCATGGGCTTTCATGATCCCAACCTCTTTCAGGGACTCAGGTGCCTCAAAAAAGGGGTGTCTTGGCCTTGGCTGCACTTCTCTGTGCAGGCAGGCCCCAGGGCTCCAGGCAGAGATGTTTGGAGGCACCTCAGAGGAAGAGGCATGGGCCAGTGTGTACTCCTGCAGTCCCAGCTCCACCTGCACTGTGACCAGTGTAGAGAGAACCTTCACATTTTCCCTGGAGGCTGAAATTATCTGTAATGGCTTACAGATTTAGCCTGGATTCTGTGAACACAGAAACATTTGGTTGGGGCCATGGCAGGGGTGATGCTGGAGAAGCTCTGGTGCCTGCTGGGGGTGCAGGGCCGTGCAAGCAGGAGGGACACCGGAGCCCCTGTTCCATGCCCTCAGCCCAGCGAGTGCTGACATGAGCACAAACATCCCAGGATGAGCCCAGAGAGGGGTTTTGGAGCAGCACGAAGGCTGGCTGCGGTTGGGAGCTCTCCTCTTCACACTCCCACTGTGCCCACCAGCTGGCTGGTTGTGCTTCTCAAGGACAGAAACCCATCATCCTGAACTTGTTAAAACTGCCTTTGTCTCTTACAGGTTTATAATTTGCACAAACTGTGTTTACCTTCATCTACAAAATAAGGGTGATATCTAGAGATGTGGTAACCCTGTAAGATGTTTTAATACACTGTCTTTTTAATTCTGAATCTTCAAGAGTCCTCTTGAAGAAGATTCCCCTTGAAGAAGTAGGGGGCCAAGAAGACCACAATAACGAAAATCGAAGGCATGTGGAAATGTTTTGGTTCAACTGGACCTGCTGGAGTGGGTCCAGAGGAGGGTCATGAAGGTGATCAGAGTGAAGGAGCACCTCTCTCATGAGGATGGATTGAGAGATTTGGAGTTGTTCATCATGAAGAAAAGAAGGCTTCAGGGAAAACTTACAGTAGTACCTTCAGTACCTGAAGAGAGCCTGCAAGAAAGCTGCAGAAGGACTTTTTATAAGGGCTTGCAGTGACAGGACAAGGGGGAATGGCTTCAAACTGAAAGAAGATAGGTTTAAGATTGGATAATAGGAAGAAATCCTTTACAGTGCAGGTCGTGAGGCACTGGAACAGATTGACAGAGAAGTTGTGGATGTTCCATCCCTGAAAGTGTTCAAATCCAGGTGGGGTGGGGCTTTGATCAACTTGGTCTAATAAAAGATGTCCCAGCCCATGGCAAGGGGGCTGGAACTAGATAATCTTTAAGGAGCCTTCAAACCCAAATCATTCTCTGATTCATTGTCTAATATATGTGAAAGACTTCTTTACTAGTTTATCTAGTAAGGCCAATACAGCACTTTGTCTTCCAGAACATTTCTTCTGTTAAAAACATGTCTGGGTCACTGGAATATGGATGTTCTCTCTGCTCCAAGACCCAGTACCTGGCAGGGAGGGCTATGCATTGAGGAAGGGAGGGAAAACACTAGGGGGCTGTACCAATCATCAGGATGTGTCTAACCTGTTCCACGGGCAACTTTGCAAACATCCCCCTGGGCTCTCCAAGTGCAGGGAGTAGCACTGGCTCCAGGACCCAAGCCTTCCCTGCAGCTGGGGGACAAGTGTGCAGGCTCTGGGATAGATGCAGGAGGGCCTTGTCAGAAATCTTGAGGCTGTTTTAGTGCTAGAAATCACAACCTTTGGAAATTTAAGCTCTCACTGTTCCTTCTTGGCTATGAACATTTTGGGTAATGACTTTGGCAGGAAGAGGTGCCTATTTAGTCAAATAAAAGAGCAGCCGCTGGCCCCTGCATACAGCAGAGATACCCAGACCAGGATGAAGAAATCCAAGCAACTGACACAGTTTAAAAAGTAGCTTTGAAGAACTGTAAATACATCCATAAAACCTGTGGCAGAATATTTTCTTTGGTGAAGAAATTACAATGCTTCTTGTTTCCTGTTAAATCTTTATATTGTTTCTGTCGCTCAGAAGAGCACAGAGATATTTCTTTTTTAAGCGTGATATTAATAAAACAGAGTCAAAGGCACATTGGTGGTTTTTCTGTCTGGCTGCTAAATGGCTTAGAAAGTATGCAGCTCTATTTTTAGGAAAGAAATGCTTTTAGGGATTAAAATTCAAAGGATAAGGTAAACAATTTCACATAACTCTAACACGAAAGATGATTTTTCCCTTCAGTGCAGGATAGTGCTTTCACAACAGGCTGATGAAAGAGGCCCTCGCTGCTTTTTTCCCTGTATAGGCTACAAAGGATCTCACATGAAGCAATAAAATATGGAAAAGCAGCACCAATGTATATGGACGAGAGGGGAGGGAGAGGTAAATCCAATAAAATTAGACTCTGATAGTCAACTGTCCCAGCTGGAATTAGATTCTATCACTTGTGAATATTTCATAGTCACCAGCTGAAAGGCATCTAGTGAAGCAATTAAAGCCAATCAGTGGAAGAGCTGAGTGTTTTGTTTCTCAGCCAACTAAAATAAGCCACAAGCTGTATTAAGGTTTTAAGGGGGGAAAAAAATGCTAAAATCAATATATTTTTCCCACTGGCAACCAGAAGGAAATGCAGGTACAATTTTGTTAGTGAGTGTGTGTTGCTGAGTGGTAACTTACCCCCCATCTGAGGGAACAGGGACTCCTGTGGGAGGCAATATTCCAGGGGACTCTGAGTGTGCATTTGTGGTGCCCTGGTCCATGTGGGGGGCATCTGGGAAAACCCCCTCTCCCTACCTGGCTAAAGTGTATTGGATGATGTCTGACTAACTTAAAAGGTCTTTCCCTAAATCCCATCTCTAAGCTAAAGGCCCATTTATGTTAAATGCAATAGTCTAAAGGAAGCAGTAGAAGCAGAGCTTCATGCTGTAACCCAGACCTTCCCCCTCCTCTCCTTTTCTTCTGATGGGCTATGGAGCAGATTGTTTCTGCTTTCTACTGCAAGCAAAGTTCTCGTTTCATGAGCACAAAGGCATCAGGAAAAATCAAAGCTAAAGCTCATTTTCTAGAACAGTGTTAACTTCTATGAAGAAATTAATTCTTTGACTGGCCTATTAATCTAGATGACAGTTTTATTACAATTAAAATATCACCTCTAGGAGGCCTTTTGTTTGCATTTGACAGATTTTATTGTGTTGATATAGGCTAATGAAGCAGAATTAAATTATGCTGCTTATATTAAATTTAAATGACTGATTTATTGTATTTACAATCCAAAATTTATCATGCATGTTCTTTAATGCCACACAAACTACATTAGTTCACTGCTGGTTTATATTTTACTTTGGTCATTTGCCCAATTGAAAAAGGTTTTGTAGGCACTCTAAACCGTGGTGAATTAATATCCAAATGGCTAAAACAGAAAAGACTGTCTTTAAGCATTTTAGAAGAGTAAAAATATTGTGATGCTAGGTCTAGCCTGTGTTTCAGGTCAGTGGCTCTGATTTCATGGTTTACTATTGGTGATTTCACTGGAAGTGCTTTAATTTGAGCCTTTGTCAACTGAGATCAATTATCCACTATGCTCATCTCTGTTATTGATACTTCTTGTTACTTATTTTTATTGATCTAGCAAACTTTGTTATTCCCTGTTAAACGTGCTGCTCACATAATCCCTACTGCCTACAGTATTCCATAAAAAGGAACACTGAGTGCCCAGGTTTCCGTGTAAGTACAGAGCCAATCACCTCTAAGCAGGAGGGTAACCTGATGCACATTAGTCTTTGTATTTTCTGATCTTAGAATTCCTCTGAGTTTACTTTAGATTTCTGTCCCATAGATGCTTACAGCTCATCTCATTACTCCGTGTTTCTTCCTCCATTAACAGAGAGAATTGGTGTGTGGTGAGATTCACTGGATTTGTATTTTAGATGCTGCCTTTAGGGTTGTGCTGTAATACCTCTATTCCTTTCCACATTGAGGAAACCAAAGCTGATTAGTTGAGAGATAGAAGACATCTATAGTGCAGGTATCTGTTTAGTCAGATTAATCCCATGGCTAATATCTGAAATATTGCTAAAATATGTTCCAGTCACTATGAATACTGGTACTTTATTATTATTATTATTTCTTTTGTCAATACAAGCATAAATAAAGGGCTAGGGAAAATTTTTTTTGTAAATCAACTTCCAAAACAAATAACTGGAATCACTGTTATCAGGATATGTCAGACAATTCTATGAGTCCTTAAGCAGTCCAAGAAGTGCTATTTCAGAATATCAATTTTGCTGAAAAATTTTACTTTCAGGATATAAAGAAATTTCATATATCCAGTTTGAATCTGATAGCCAACTTTGGCCAGGGAAATAACAGAAAAAGAATTTCAGAAAATCATTTTCCTTTTTTAATAGCAGTACTTGGTGAACTCATGACATCAATGATTTATTTTCCTTTGTAGTATTGCTCTATCTTCATCTTGGCTTTCCGTTTTGGCTATTAGCTCACAGACATATATTGTTTCATATGTAATACTGTGGGGAAAGAAACATATCAGAGTTGATTTTCTGCTCAATTATTAAAATGGTATGACCAAGGGAACAACTTAAATGATTTCTGTGATTAAATGTATTGTGTAATGACACAGATGTTTGTGGGTATGAGTAAACTGGAACTAGGAGCCAGCTTTAGTTTCTGGGACTTTCTGCAGGATGATGAGTTTCACTACCTCGGTCTTCAGTTCTCAGCTGCCTGTAGGGATTTCTCTTGCCTGTGGGTGGCATCCACCAGTCTCATCAGCAGAAAGCTTTCTGAAATCTTTGGGACTCATCTGTGCCAGTATGAAGTTCAGTTTGGTGTAAGAAAAGGTCCAGTAACTTTCATCCCTTTTTGGTGCATCAATTTTCATCTATTTGAATTTCGTAGGTCTACGAAGGAAGCAAGGTGGGAATAGACTTCTGGCAGATCAGTTCTACTTGTTGCTAACTCAGTGTTTCAGTCACTGAACCACAGAATGGTTTGGATTGGAAGGGACCTTAAAGATCATCCAGTTCCAGTGGCCCTGGAATGGGCAGGGCCAACTTTCACTAGGCCAGATTGTTCAGAGCTCCATCCAGTCTGGCCTTGAGCACTTCCACGTGTTTAGCCATGGAAAACACGTAGGCTCACAGACTTGTTCAATGCCAATAGTGTACTGAGATTTGGTAAATCCCAGGCATCAGAGTAGGGAATCCCAGCAAACATTATCCTCTTTAAAATACAGAGACTGATTGTGAAATACCTAAGTTTTGTATCTGATACAGGGAGCAGCTGTGTCTGAACATGAAAGTTCAACAGGAATTTTCCTCTGCATGACTCACTTGAGGAAATCACACTTCTCCCTCACAGAAATTCCAGTGAGAAAAGTTAACACACCACATTAGAATGCACAGAACTTAATACTAAAAAATACAGTTTCTTCAATATACTATAGTCATCCCCAAAATCAAGGGGACAGGTTATTGGTCCATCTGTAGCAAAGGCCTAGACCAAAGCCCCATATGTTGCCCCTTTCCAAGTTTGTAGCCTGAGGGTAGATTCATGTCTCTAAGACAGGTCCAGGGATTGCATGAAGAGCCCAAAAGCCAGGGTAGTCCTGGAAAGCTCATTAGTGATGAATATGAGCTGTCATTGGAGTCTCTCTTATATAAAAAAAAGAAATCAAAAAATACTAATACGTCTTTTAGGATGGTAAAAATATACTTCCTCCCTGGAGCAGCATCACCTATTCCTTGCTCTTTGACTTGCCTGGCTTCTGTCCTTTTTTGTTTTACTTGGATCACAGTGATGCAATGAGCCTTAAAATCAAAGTTGTTTCCTTGTGCTGATGGTGTGCTTGCCCACTTGGTGTTGGTATATCGTGATCAGGTGAACTTTGTTCTATGTTGCAGCAGGTAAGTTGTTTTTTAAAGTTTGTATCAGTTTGCAATGCAGAAAAATATTAAGGATTTGTGACAAAGGAAGAAAAGGGTTCTTTTTATGAGCCTGTGTAAAGAATATCTACAAAAGAAGGGTCTTGCCTCTATGTATGGATCAGCTATAAACTGAATACTCCAAGTAAGGTCCAGGAGCTACAGGAGAGGTTCAGCAGAGGGACACAAAGATGATTAGAAGTCTGGAACACCTCTCTTGAGCAGAGACTAAGGGACCTGGGCCTGTTTAATCTGGAGAAGAGAAGACTGAGAGGAGATCTCATTAATGCACATAAATATCTCAAAGGTAGGTTCCAAGAGGATGGTGCCAGACTCTTCAGTGATGCCCAGAGACAGGACAAGGAGCAATGACCATAAACTAAAACACAAGTTTAACCTCAAACATGAGAAAAAACTTCTTCTCATTGAGGCTGGCCAATCACTGGAACAGGCTGCACAGGAAGGTCATGGAATATCCCTCTTTGGAGACATTTAAAGCCCACCTGGACATGTTCCTGTGTCACCTGCATTAGGTGACCCTGCCTTGGGGGTGGTTGGACTAGATTATCTCCAGAGTTCCCTTCCAGCCTTAACGAGTATGTGATTCTCTGTGATTCTCTGTTGCTTAACACTGTCATTTTCACTTTTCATTAAGGCAGTCGAATTAGGAAAGGAAAATAGTCCATTGAAGCAGAAATATGTATATTAGTGTATTTGATAGGCCTGTTACAACCTTTGTAACAATGCAGCCTAGGCTGTATATGGTACAACTATACAGAGCAGAAGTTAATATGCCAAAAAAGCAGTCAGTCTGTACAGCTGCCAGAAGAGGTGTTAATATTTTTCTCCATTCTAGTAGAAGCTCATTGGGATATGCAAAACTCATTCGTTAAGTAACGCTGGAGAGTGACAGATGCTGACATATATAATTTGACAGCTGCAAATACCAGGTACTAGAAAGTGTCATTTCCCATAAGTATAAAATAATGGGTCATTATTCCCTGACAGATTAAAACCTAAGTACTATGAATAAATGAATCGGTAATCCTGCGTACTTTAAAAGAAAAATAGAGCATTCTTTTTCTTCTTCCAGAAATAAAGGAGATTTCCTTTGTTCTCCTCTCACCTGTGTGTGTTACCACCAATTGCCAACGCTCTGATGAGGTGAAGCAGAGGAAGGAGTCTCTCACATCATCTACTCAAGGCATTTAAGACCTTCATGTTTCCAGACAGGGGATGCTGGTTCCCTAGGCAGCCAGTGCAGAAACAGCACAGCATCCAGCAGATAGCTCAGAGGAGAGGCTTGCTGCCTCTTTGATTGCAAGAGGATCCCAGGAGCACAGGCACACCCAGGTCAGAGGCCTGACATGAAGGGTGCCTCTCAAGGGTTACCTGTCCTGCTTTGTGCCAATCCATAGGATGGATGTTGTTATGTGGCCCCATAGGAGGGCCTCAGCTTTACTCTTGCCTTTAATTCTGAGCCCATGTTTCCACTACTGAGGAACAGTGACCTTCCTCAGACAGACAGCTAACAGTGGGGGACCCCTGAGGTTTCAGAAGTAGCACCACTAGAGATGTTTGTCTTCCTCTGTGTGAGGGAAAATCTGCCCACTGACTGAAAACAAAGCCCAGGAGGGGAGC
This sequence comes from Hypocryptadius cinnamomeus, assembly GCA_013400635.1. Taxonomy (NCBI): domain Eukaryota; kingdom Metazoa; phylum Chordata; class Aves; order Passeriformes; family Zosteropidae; genus Hypocryptadius; species Hypocryptadius cinnamomeus. The sequence continues at coordinate 62,447 of VYZP01023330.1, read as the reverse complement.
AGAGACAGATCACAGCCCGTAGAGTTCTGCTGAGGCTGCACTTGTTGGGCATGTTGAAGGGGATTCATCTCTCCAGGGTCTAGGGCAATGCTCTGCCTAATATGGCCTGAGTCCTAAAACAAGCCACCAGGCACCATTCCCAGAAGGAATACACTAAAGCATTTAACAGGACTCTAGTTGATGTCAAAGTGGTTCCCAGTGCCTGCTGTACTAAGCCAGCTGAGAACCTACAAGTTTGGTTGTACTGTGCCTGTGGCTAGCAGCTAAAACATGGCCAGGACATGTCTTCTTTCTTCCCTCCTGCTGATTATCAAACCCATCCTCACCATAGCGTTACATTGTGGTGGACGTTGCTGGGACCAAAGGCGGCTCAAAGCTGAGGCAGTGGGTATTGTCCCATTGCAGCAGCTCCAATGTTGTCATGGAAAGGAGCATGACACTATGCCAGTGCCTTTGAGTCACTGGAGAAACTCCTTGAGGAATCGTAGAATCATTTACATTGGACAAGGCCTCTAAGATCATCGAGTCCAATTGCTAATCCAGCACTGCCAAGTTCACCACTAAACCATGCCCCCCAGGTGACACATCCACATGCCTTTTGAACACTTCCAGGGATGGTGACTCCATCACTTCCTGGGCAGCCTGTTCCAACATTGTAGTTACCTTCTCTGTGAAGAAATTTTTTCCTAATATCCAATCTAAACTCCCCTGGAGGGAGGACATCCCTTGACATCTAGGTAAGTAGTTTCTGATAATCCTTTCCAGCAGTTCTGCAAGAGCCAAGCAGCTCTTTCCTGCTTGAGAAAAGTGCTTTTTGGTGTCTTTTGGGACAATGTTTTCTTTTTTTGCACTAGGTACTTTCCAAAAGAAGCATTATTTATTAATTTATTCCACTTTCTTTCAATCTACATCCCTT
>VYZP01023330.1:10114-61107 GCA_013400635.1 Hypocryptadius cinnamomeus | reverse complement strand
ACTATACAGAGCAGAAGTTAATATGCCAAAAAAGCAGTCAGTCTGTACAGCTGCCAGAAGAGGTGTTAATATTTTTCTCCATTCTAGTAGAAGCTCATTGGGATATGCAAAACTCATTCGTTAAGTAACGCTGGAGAGTGACAGATGCTGACATATATAATTTGACAGCTGCAAATACCAGGTACTAGAAAGTGTCATTTCCCATAAGTATAAAATAATGGGTCATTATTCCCTGACAGATTAAAACCTAAGTACTATGAATAAATGAATCGGTAATCCTGCGTACTTTAAAAGAAAAATAGAGCATTCTTTTTCTTCTTCCAGAAATAAAGGAGATTTCCTTTGTTCTCCTCTCACCTGTGTGTGTTACCACCAATTGCCAACGCTCTGATGAGGTGAAGCAGAGGAAGGAGTCTCTCACATCATCTACTCAAGGCATTTAAGACCTTCATGTTTCCAGACAGGGGATGCTGGTTCCCTAGGCAGCCAGTGCAGAAACAGCACAGCATCCAGCAGATAGCTCAGAGGAGAGGCTTGCTGCCTCTTTGATTGCAAGAGGATCCCAGGAGCACAGGCACACCCAGGTCAGAGGCCTGACATGAAGGGTGCCTCTCAAGGGTTACCTGTCCTGCTTTGTGCCAATCCATAGGATGGATGTTGTTATGTGGCCCCATAGGAGGGCCTCAGCTTTACTCTTGCCTTTAATTCTGAGCCCATGTTTCCACTACTGAGGAACAGTGACCTTCCTCAGNACACTTCCAGGGATGGTGACTCCATCACTTCCTGGGCAGCCTGTTCCAACATTGTAGTTACCTTCTCTGTGAAGAAATTTTTTCCTAATATCCAATCTAAACTCCCCTGGAGGGAGGACATCCCTTGACATCTAGGTAAGTAGTTTCTGATAATCCTTTCCAGCAGTTCTGCAAGAGCCAAGCAGCTCTTTCCTGCTTGAGAAAAGTGCTTTTTGGTGTCTTTTGGGACAATGTTTTCTTTTTTTGCACTAGGTACTTTCCAAAAGAAGCATTATTTATTAATTTATTTCAGTTTCTTTAAATCTACATCCCTTAGAAGTAACACAAAGCCATTATAACTGACAAGTTCGAGCTCTTGTATAATGCAGGACCCACAGAATTTCACTCAAATTCCTGCATTCAGGACTTTTTTTTTTTTTTCCATGCAATCACAATTGCTCACATAAAAGACAAATAAAGTAATGCCTTCACCCATTACTTATTGAACCTGTGGTTGTAAGGTTTCTAAAAAATACTTAAAGCTTTTCAATTAATTTTAAATTGCTTTAACATGCTTTTAGATTCTCCAACAAATCATGCAACATTTAAGATTGAGGGGGTTTTGATTTTTAGTAAATTATGCTTGCCACTGTATTTTTTTTTGGTAGATTAATTAGAAGCAACTACCATACCAACACTGAATTTATTGGGTGGATTTCCTGTCATCTTTGTGGTTCAATACATTTTTTTGCAAGTGTTCTACATTTAGCACAGCAGCCTTCTGCTCTGTGACTGGGCTCCTAGAAGCTATTATCATATAAATAATAATTAGATGGAAGTTAAAACCAGCATGACTGTACTGAACAAATATACATGATTGCAAATGTGTCTGTATCAGTGGGAGAGAAGAAAAGTGAATCCACTTCAAATGTTCAGTTTTACACCTCATTAGTTGGAGATGATTGTTTAATGGTTTGATAAAGGGAATTTTTCTCCTTCCTCAATCCACTTGTTTCTTCTCCTGTATTTAGTAATTGACTGCAGTTCAGAGTTCTGCTGAATTTCTTAAGGTTTTCACGTATTTCTTTCCTAGAAGGTTTTATCTTCAGGCTGACTAGTGTTTGTGGGCTCAACCTCACACTATCCATAGCATAAGATGCCAATCTTCCTGCACCAGTTCTGTTTAAAGACAGACACTTGGGCTGTCAGCAGTGGGGTGTATTCTCAGCTTCAAGGACATACTTTTGAAGTCTTTGGAGACAAGGAGCATCAGAACAAGTTTGCAGATAGGAGATTATAGACAAAGCATTGCAGAGATCAAATGAATGCTTTCCTTAGTCTCTTAAGCTACATGTTAATCAAGTCAAATACTAAAGGGTTGTTAAATATTGTTATCAACAATTGCTTAGGCAAGGCCCCACTTCTATACATTTACTACATATGTGGAACAAATGCATTTACAGTAACATTGGTTAACTTTCAGTGAATATAGGTAACTTTTTTTAAAAATTCCTATATCATGAGTAGTAGTTCTAGTGAATTTTCATCCTTCCAAGGGCCAAGATTTAAAAGGGGGAAAAAATCAAAACAAAATATAAGGCTAAAATCTTTATTGTAGGGGATGGGATTCATGCCTCCATACTATCATTTTGTTCTTTCAGTTCTAGGTGTTTTTAACTGAAATTTCCCTTTCACAGAGCATATAGCTACAGTAACAATCTGTCTGTCTCCTTAGTATTTGTTGGCAGACTAGTTTACTTCAGTTTGTATAAAGTAGAAAGGAGCTTTAAAGGCAGTAGTCCAGGATATGTGGTGCATGGAGCACTAGTAAAGTGGTTGAGACACTGCTGGCAGTAGGAGTCTGCAAAGAAACCATCACATTGGAACAAAAACAGCTGTCTGCCAGCACCATAAACTTTAGGAAATGTTGTGGGTGATTAGTTGCTACTCCTAATGTGTGAAAGTTGGCCTGTCTGCATACAGGCAAAATAAACTCCCTTTTACTTCTTGCCACTCATACATAGAAATCACAGGACATTATGGGATTGATTATGAGCCATAAAAGCCAGGAAGTTCAGTTTTAGAGTGAAAACCATGGCAATGACTGTCTCTTTCTATTTGGGTGTCATTGCATGAAAAGCTAAGGTGAAATGAAAAGGAACAGGAAACAAACCTCAAATGGGAATGGGACAAAAATCTCTAATGGGAAAAGCAACTCAGTCAGGAAGGAACACTCAAGCATATAATATAAGGCACCTGGCCTCTCTGAAACTTTTGGTTTTTTAAGTAAACCTTAGTGATCCTGGAACAATAGTAAAAGAACAGTCCAGAAAACACATATTCTGCTGAGTGTCACATAGATTTTTTTTCCCAAAGACAGACATCCTTCCCATTTCCACCATCCCACCATCTCACATAGTCTGAATAAAGAGCCCTACAACAAAAGCAAGAAAGAATACTGATTGATTGCAAAGAAAATAATAAAAAAGGGTGTTTTGTTATGAAACCCTTCAGTTACATTTTTTGGGGATAAACTGTTTTGAAGACCATTTCAAAATTAAATCATCTGTGAGTGCAATTGTGGGAATTTACCATGAAGTGAAATTATCCTTGTTTTGTGCTGCAAGGCAGTTTGAATATTTCCTTTCTGTGAGAGATTTTTTTTTTCTGAACTGAAATAGATGTGAAAACTAAGGGCAGAAGGTGGGGCTATTTTATTTTTTTCTTTTATATTCCTCTGAGTCTTCTGCTTTAAGCAATCATAACAAAGATAAATATTTATATAGCACCTGCCAGTCTATGGTTTAAAAGCACTTAACATGCTTTAATATATACTATTGCACAGAAATAGAAAAAATACAGTTCTAGGGTGAAAGGTAATTTCTGGCTGTTAGCAATGCTGGAAAACAGAAAGTAAACAGGATTTAGAGCAAAGTAAACCAGAATTAATTCCTAGTAAGAATAAGTAAAAGAGAAAAGCTAATATTTCCACTGCTGCAAACTTTGTCAGTGGGGATTTCAAAGCCTGATTTTTCTTATCTTTCATAAACAGGCTGTAAATCTTAGGCCCTACAAAGTAAATGGATGGCTTAGTACTCTAACAAAGGACAAGACTTTATTCCCACAATTTAGTTAGATACAGCCTTGGAAGAAATGGTAAGAACTGAGACTAAGTGCCTGCAAGGGGTTAAGAGGGACTGTAGAAACGACTTATGCTTTTGACTAAGCAATAAAACTACATTCTTGGGTGAGGGGAGACTACAATATTTTGGAGTGCTTTTTCCTCACAAAAATGTCACAAAAAGATTTTCTTTCCTTCAGCATGATCCACTTTATTGTATTTGCAAGAAAAGTAAAAGGAAATGAAGACTTTTACTCTCGGAAATGCCAGATTTTCTTTCTAATGCTAGTCAGCACTCCAGTGATTTAGGGGTCATTCTCGGGAGAATACCAGGATTAGCAGATGGTATCAGATAAAACTTTTGGTTTGTGTTTTTTATTCTTACTGGTTAATATTGACTGTCAACTTACTGAAGAAATCCAGCAAGCAACAGAACCAGAGGTTTTAGATAAAAGTCCTAGAGGTTTCTCCAGAATCATGGAACCATTGAGATTGGAAAAGACCTCCAAGATCATGGAGTCCAATGTTTGACAGAACACCACCACCATGTCAATTGAACCATAGAACTAAGTGCCACATCCAGTCATTTCTGAAACACTTCCAAGGGTGGTGCATCCACCACTTTCCTTGGCAGCCCTTCCAATGCTAAAGTCACATTTCTATTGTGAAATGCATACTTAGGTGTTTGTGGAAAATAGGTCATCTCCAAGAGGAAGGCATGAAAGAGCCCTGCCTCCAAATTCCCTGTCTCATAGGAGACATAAACATAGGAGAACTGCTAACCTTTGCATGTGTAAATTTAATTATAGCAGAATTTAACTTTTTTTGTTTACTTTTAAGGCAGTTAGGAGGTTTTCTTCTTAGTGGTGAGACTATTTTGAGAATCATTTTAAATATCTGAAATGATTATGCATATATAGTACAAATATGCTAAATTTAACCTTTGAAGTCGTGCTTAGCTCTTCACTTCCAAAATGAAAACAAATTAATAAAAATTGCTCTGGATGAAAGAGGCATACTCGGTATTTCACTCTCAGCAGAGAGACACCTCAGACCAGGGTTGTAAAGGTACCTGCTTTGTAATGAGGAGCTTTGGTCCCTGACAACTTCAAATGATGTTTCAAAAATTCTCCATCACCCCTCTTGGATCCCTCATTTACTCATTGCCAAATATATTGATCCAAACAAGCAGTACAGGGAAATATGTGCTATGTCAAGATACCAGCCCTGGTCCCAGGGTATCCTAGCTCTGTGGGCACAGCACTCACTCTCTGCTAATCTTTTCCCCACACTTCCTAGGACAGAGGGTTGTTGCTAGCCCAAGTTGACTCCTGTTAAAGAGCCGTGTTTCAAACCATCTATAGATCTCTAAACAAGCATTTTGTGCTTTGCCATGAGTCCCTAAGCTCATGGACACAGCCTCCAGCACATGGGACAACTTGGTCTGTCTTAGCCAAGCCAGCCTTCTGTCACCCAGCCTGAGCTGCTGCTCTGGCACCGCTGAATGTCAAACCTACTTATTTTCAGGTATGTGACACAAGGAAGAAGTGATGCACTGGAAAAGCATCACCTGGCTGTGTGATCCTCTTCAGTCTGGAGCCCTTTTGGGTTAGGAAAGAACGGAGAGAAAAGCAGACTTTTCCCTTTTCTGCTGAAGCTGGGCCACAGGAATGCATGGTGCTGGCTGCAGTATGCACAGGAAATCTCTAGCCTGACTGCCATGGCATTTACTTCTGAGGTGGGAGACTTCCGTTTTGTCCCTGTTCCCAAGGCTGGTAATATATTGTACTTTTGAGAAAAGTAAATAAAATACATAAGGAGAGATGGGAGAAGTAGTGGGAATTCAGAGCTTTCTTCTCCTACTAATTGCAGCAATCTCCCTCTTCTCCCTTCTGCCTTTACGTGTTAATTTTGCCAAGGTTTGCAGGATGAGGTCAGCCTTCTTAGGTGTAAGAGTGAAAAGCCCTGACCCTTGATTTTCTGTTTCCTGTTCAACTTTCTAAGCACATGTAAGATGCACCACAGCACATTTCCACAAGTTCTTAGGCATTTTTCACAAGAAAAAAAGAAAGCAAGTGCTCTGAGATGTCTGCGATTACCAACATAGGGAAGAGGTAAGACCTTAAGGTCTTCTCTGGCATTTTTTTGGTAGCTAATATCAGCTGTTGTCTGTTCTGTGTGGTAGCTACTGTGAAACCTATTTCTCAGCACTTAATTCTCATTATACTTTTAAAAGGATATTTAAGGATGTAACATGGGGCTGTAAATTGCACAGAAGCCTAAAGGTTACATATGGTAATGCTACCAAGGAGCGTATGCTGTTTTCCATCTGACCAAATGTTTTACAGGGAAGGCATTTTACTCAATTCTCTAATGTTGTTTTATGTAAACAACATAAACAATGACATCTTTTATAATTGCCATTGCAAAATAAGACCTTTCCATGCTCAAAGGGCCTCTGTGCATTCCCTACACAGATATTGCTATGCTGAAGGACATACTTATGCAAATAGGAATAATGGTAAAGAAAGTGAAGAAGAAAAACATCAGGTCAAAAGAACAAAACTGTGTTTCTTCTAGCTCCATCAGCTTGGCTATATTTTCTTCCTGACAGTGACTTTGAAATGGCAAAAGAATTCCTTCAACCAACTCTTCCTGTGACCTAAATGCATAATTGATGAAAATGTATTGTTTACATGAAAGCCTCATAGAAACCACCAGGAAAGCATAGCAGATTATTTTTTCCTCCTTTTGCCACTATGTTTTTACAGATGTGATATGTGGTTTAAGGAGCCAAAGCAGACAGTTGTGCTTTAGCCCTGCCAAATATTCCAAACAAAGAGAAAGGTTTCTTTCTTTCTTCCCCCTTTCCTGACAGAATATATATAGCTAAAATAATTAAATACATAAATAAATACAATTTTAATAGCTTTTAATTGGCATAACTACAAAAATTCATGAGGCAAATTATACATTTAGAGGAAAAAATTATATAGCTTTGATTCCTGCAAGAATGAGAAGTCAGCGCACAGCAAGGACACCGCGGTGGCCTCTGTCAGCCCGAGCACGGCTGGTGGCACTGGCGCTGCAGCCATGCCGAGGGCTGGATTGCCACCTAGTGGGACCCCATTGCTCCAACTCGCTGGAGCTGCTACATCCCTGCTCATTGTCCTAACGCTGATTAAGAAATACTGCAGCTAAATTTAGAGCCTGGAGCAGCGGATCACTAAACACCCCGAGCATTCGGTGCAGCACAGAATGAAATCATAGAATCAAAGAATGGTCTGGATTGGAAAGGACCTTAAAGATCCTCTAGTTCCACCCCACCTGACAGGGACACCCTTCACTTGACCAGATTACTCAAGGTTCCACCACCACATGTCAGGGACACCTTTCACTTGACCAGATTACTCAAAGTCCCATTCAATCAGGCCTTGACTCCTTCCAGTGATGAGGCATCCACACCTTCTCTGGGAAACCTGTTCCAGTGCCTTGCTACCCTCACAGTAAAGAGTTCCTTCCGAATATCTAGTCTAAATCTGCTGTCTTTCAGACTAAAGCCATTACCCCCTGGGGAGTGTTTGCCCCAACATGTTGCAGATGTACCCAAAATATCAGTTGCTGGTTCAGAGGCAGCACAGAGTGCCTGTGTGGCACTGCTAGCTCTCCTTATCACATGAGGATGCTGGCCTCTCTCAAGTGTCCTCTGGTACTTGAACACTGTTATAACTGATAAGATCTTCTCTTTGAAGCTCAGAGGAAATCTAAATGTAAGGAAAACCATGGGGCCCTCTTGTCAGGGCAGGAAAGATATGACGATAGACCATGGCTGTTTGCTGTGATAAACTGCCAGCCTCTTGTGCACAGGGCACATGGAGTTGTGGTAGACACAACCACAGATTTGGTATTCCATTGATCTGAGAAAGGCAGACTTTGTGCAACTGCAGAAAAGCTAAATGCGATTGCTGGTGTGGCTGTGCAGTGTGATGCAGTTACTCACTGAAAACTCCTCTCCTGACTAACTGGGAGCTTAGCAGGAGGGAGCAGTGGGGTGGAAGAGGCCAACCAGAAATTCTGAGGACCAGCTTAAAAGTCAGTCCCAACAGGGTGTATCATCAGCCAAGTATTGCAGCTCTCCACCTTTTTCCTCTGTGCATTCCTGTTCCCAGAGCCCTGTAGCCGATGAAGGTGGGAGGAGGCAGTGGCGGCAGTGGCCTCCAGCTCTGCTGGGGAGGAGGTGTCTGCGCTGCTGCTCCAGCTGCTGTTCAAGTGTCACTAGGTAGAGGGGCACCTGCTGTTTCTGTGTGTGAGTAAATGTAACCGCTGCTAAGGCTGCCTTCATCCCTGGACTAATTTATATGTTCATGAAGAATGAAAAAGCTTCAGTAAAAGAGGCAAAAAACTTCATAGTCTCATAAATGGGGCATTTTTCTGAGAAAAAAAAGGGATCTTGGCAAAAGGAACTCTTCCTGTCCTCTATTTTGTTGAAGTTTGAACATCAAGAAGGCAAAATTCTAACATGAAGCCAGAAAAAGAGCAAATAAGGCAGTATATGTTACTGTGGTCTGTATTTACCAGGCCATCAGATGATCAAGCTGGCCCCTAGTTCTAGTCCCTCAATGGTTTGTCTATTGCAATTTGTGAACACTGAGTATTTATTTGGTGGAAATAATGCTGGTAGCGAGACTGTAGCTTAGCTACTGACTTTGTTGCTGGAAAATTTGCATTCTGTGCAGAAGGTCCCAAGTGAACAGAAAGAGCAGATGTGTTACTTGTTTGGCGGTTCTTCAGTTATTACAGAAAAGCTGCAGCAAAGAGGCAGAATGGGTTGGGACTGGATGGTTGGGACTGAATGAGAAGAAAAACAGCAAAGTGAGAAAATGAGGAGGGGATGGAGGTGTTAGTTACCTGCCCTACCTGGATATAATACACAGAAGGAAAACTGGTACTCTTGGAATGGTGGCTGTTATCTGGAAGGAAGCAGCCTGACATGGAGAGGTTTACTAAGCAGGAGTTGTTGTAGTCATCAAATGAGCAGTGATTTCTATTGCCTAAACCTGGTCTCACAGAGAGAAAAGGAATGGTTTTGTGTATGTTCCCACAGGCTTGGAAAGAAGAGGGGCAGAGGAGCTTATGATTTATTCCTTGTGTTCCTGTGACTAGTGCTTTGTAGTAGTGTTCCTTAAAAGTTGAGACAGGGCCAAAACATAATTCAGCATCAATGTTAATTATCTATGATGTGAAAAATCTTCAGGCAGACTATTTATACCTTTGTTTTACTTCTAATTATTGGACCATTTGAATTAATTAATTGGATAAATAAATAATAATTATCATTATTATTATTAAACAGGTGCTTAAATGTCAGACAGATTAAAAATCAAGAATTAGTACAATCATCTAAATGATAAACAGTGACTGCATGTTTAAATATTCTGGTCAGTGACAAATAGTTGATAGATTTTAACTTCAATTACATGATGCAAAATACTATGTTCAGGCTACAGCAAGGCCTAAAAATGTGATGAACATCCCAATATCCAAAATATGGGAGAACAAGCAGAAGCCTAAATTTCCTATGACAATTTAGATATGGAATCTGCATCTCAATGTGATTTAGAATAGCTAGCTGAGTTATCTCTAAGTAGAAGTCTACAAATGTCCCTTTAAGGAGAATGCTCCTGGCTTGGCAGAAGGCCCACCAGAGCAGCAGTTAGCAAAGGAGCTGCACTATGGTAACTTAGTCAGCTGCACTTAAATCAACACCTACAAGACCATGGATATTTACCTAACAAAGAGTCTCTAACCATGAGGTTACTGTGAAAAAGGGAAGGGCTGGTGATGGCACATATTGTGTTTCTTCCCTGAATCTTCACTGCTGACCGGGGTAATTTTGGAGCCTTTGGTAGAGTTTGTGTCATCTCCCTCATCTGTGAACCACAGCAGAGCTTAGGTGTCTCTCGGTCTCCCCAGGCTTGGGAACTTCAAGGGTCTGGTTGCCCCCTGTACATTATTCAGAAATTTTGGATTCTAATGGTCACATAATCTGAGAGTTAGGTAAGTAAAATCTGTCTTTAGGCAAATTGCAACTTTGGAAATTATCTAATCAGAAGGCTTCACAACCTTTCAATCTTACCTGTTGGGCATCTTTAGAAGCAGAGAACTACAGTTCATCTTACTTTTTAATTATTTAGAATGGTCCTTTTGCATGGCACAATTATGGAATCCACTCCTTTTTACTGCATTTATCAAAGGGGAAACACTCAAGTAGCATTTAATGCACTAGTCCTGCAGCACTCCACATCAAATTGCGCATGGCCACAGTCCAGCCCTCACTAGCAACTGTAGAAACAGCCAGCTTATTTCAGGGAAAAAAGTTATCTTTTAGAATGCATTAGGAGAGAAAAACAATAGCATTAATTGCAGTCAATACAAACAGATATTATTTTATATTTTAGATATTACTCCTTCCTAGTAGTGAGACCAGCCAGTGTATGGTATGGTTCTCCTGAAAGTGGGATGCTTCTGTGGACACAACTTTGAGACAATAAAGCAGCTCTTCCTAGCTAATATACTTGATTGTCTAGTTTCCTAAGCAATCTGCACATTTTATTCGGTGCCCTTTACTGAATCTTTGTGGATTAAGAAAGACCGGTTAATCTGAAGGGTATGTAACATCAGCTGGCCACAAACATTGTTCTAAATGCTGTTCAAACCAGGAACAAATCATCAGGCTTTGCAAATCCCCACAGAGAGTTGTGCACTGATTGTTCAGGCTGCACAATCATTTCTCAAATGAAACACAGCTGAAGTGCCAAACGCTGACTCTCCCCAAGCTGGCTGTTACATATGGTTATGTCTTCCTAACCAGTTACCTGCTGTGGCTGGGGAAAGCCAGTAGGAACACTCAGATTATTTTAATCCTGACTATATAAAATAATTCTGAAAGATAAAAAGGGTTGAAATCATTAACTGTGCTAAAACAGGGTTTATTATGTGCTCAAACCAAGAATATTAATTATGCTCAGAATGCAATAAGGTTAAAGGAGGGATGGAGAGTTAACCAAATGCTGCAGCTACAGGCCAGCAGTTCCTGTCTCATTCTGCCTAAGAGCCCATAACTGCTTTAGGATACAGCTCTCACAGTCACATCCCAGCTCCAGATTGACTTCATTGGGAAGTCACTACTTTACTGGTTGAGACTGTGAACATACTAGATTGATCTGTGAAATGCAGCAGCTATTTTTCTCAGAAGTTCATCTTTTTGATGTTGCATTAAGATAGTGTGAGGACTTCAAGAAGCACAATGAACAGTCTCAAACACTGTCAAACAAAAAAGTTCCCATAAGGGAAGCCACCACAACAGGAGCTTAGAATAAACACAGATGGCAAAAAGGAAGGCAGTAACACCAGACCTAACCAGAGGTGAAAGTGTGGAATTAACACACTGGACAAAATTCCGCTGTGCAAACTGTGGGAAAAGCACTGACAGCAACAACAGGAAGATGCCAGGCCTGGTGAGGCAGATCTAGGTAACTTTCTGGACAAAAACTCCCATCAGGGCAAACTGTGAAAAAGGAAGTATCTTACACAAGTGCCATCCCATGCTGGGTGGGAACAGCACCCATGCCTTATGGATAACAAGGACTTGGACTGTATAAAAATGGTACCTCCACAAGAACACAGGAACCAGCAAGAAGGCCAGGATGAAGAAGGTCCAGCAGGACACCACAGGATTCCATGATATCTTTGCTTAATCTCTCTCTCACACTCTCTTTCTCTTTCCCCCGCTCTCTTCTATCTCTCTCTACTTGGCATTTCTGTTTGCACCTTAATTCGGGCAGAGACAACTCAATAACCAGATCCTAAGAGATAGCAAGCCAAAAAACAAATCAAAAAACTGTGCAGCATTCCAGCAACAGTGCATTTGCTGTGTCCTCCAGGAAGCAGCAGTGCAAAATCCTGTCTGCCACAAGTGGAGGCCCTCCACCAGAGATGCACCTTTCTTATTTGGGATACAGTGTCTGTGAGATTGTGCTTAGTGGGCCACCACAGCAGTGAGGAGCTAGAAGCAAGATCACATTTGGAGCAGAGGAGCAGAACAGCACAAGGGAATAATACAGCTTGTAGGAAATAGAGGTGGAAGAAGAGCCTCCCCTAAAGGAGCAAGAAGGCACATGGATGATAACAGGCTGCTTGGTTGGGATGAATGGAGGGCAGGCCGGGATATGTGGAGCACAGCTGCACCACAGGCAGGGCTGAATGCCTCTGAACATTTTCTATTCCGTTTCCCAGCTGCACCACCACAAGTGATGACAGGTAGGTCTAAAGTTCAGAACCCCACCACCGAACACAAACTGCAGGAACTATTACTACTTATTGAAGTTGCTGCATGCCTGATGGCTCCTGGGTTATGGTGTGTGTTTTGGGTTGTGTTAAGGGCACAGCAATCCATGGAATGAGTTGAAGGCCATGGGATTGCCAAAAGCAGCTTCTGAAATGAGTAATTTAATTTGAGCTAGGATATTGCTGGCATGTTCACCTTAGTGTTGATCAGGATCAAGCCCATATTCTTTGCTACTACCTAGAATTTAGCCTCTGACAGAGATTTACGGTATGTTTCATCCAATTAAATGGGGATGATTGAACCTGTCATTTTCAGTCTTTGATCTTAGCTCTGAATTAAAGTGCAATTGAAAAATGTATACAAAAAATATATCACAGGGACATCTAGTTTTAAAGTTTCATGATCATTGTAGACAGAACAACCTGGTTAGACAAATGGTTTTTCTTCTCTTTTTAGATTTCTAAGGTATTTCTGATGCTGAAGAAAAAACATTTTTCTCTGAAAATAAAATAGCCAGCTGTTAAGACTGATTCTCTGAAGTCCACTGCATGAACTTTACTAACTCCTTCTTAATATTACCTAACCTATAATTTAATTGGATATCCTAGATATCTAGAACTCAGGCTTGAGCTATCCCTAAAAGTGAGAAAAGGAAACATAAAAATCATAGAGACATTAAGTTAAATACTTTTCTAATTAACAAGATATCCAAGAAAAGGTTCCAGTACTGTAAGTCAGTTTTATTTAAAAAATAGAGTCCAAACATTGTTTTTTATAAGGTGCAACAGATACACTGTTTTCTACAATTAAAAAAACCGAAACAACAAACAGAGCCAAAGCAAAACTATAGTCATAAATATAGTGTCATTCAAACACGGAATCAGTGAGTCTTCTGTAATCCTTAAACATTCTTTTTCTGCTTCTTCAAAGCATAAGAATTAATAATTAGTGTGACCGGGACAGCCAAAGGGTCTTTCTAATGTCATCCATTTCTGTACTTCTATTATTAAACTTTCTGGTACAGATTGTTCCAAGTACACATTAGAAGCTGAATGTAACTTAACACAGTTCATGCAAAACAAAGGTACAATACTGAACCGCCATCATTCAAAGATTTTTATTCCCTTGTTTAGTTTAGTTGGGCATTTTTGAAGTCCAACTGCTTGAAGGACTGAACTGAGGTTGCATAAAGTCAGCAGTATATACTAAAATACTCATGTAACTCAGATTGATAACGCTACGTGACTATCTTGAGCTCTACAAATTCAAATAAATAGGGCTGAGATCTATGCCTCTTGGAGTCTATTCAGTACCTTCTAAAACAAATTTCGGAACACAGATGGAAAACAGTGCCTGAAAATGGGCTTGTTATGGGGAAATAAATCATTACATCATGAGATAAGCAAGTTATTAATTTATATTAAGAGTGTTCCCTTTCAGACACCAGTGTGAAGAGCAATAAAGGCTGTAGCATGGAGGAAGTTTTCCAATTAGCAAAGTCTGTCCTGTCTCAAAGTCCTCCATGTCATTCTAGCATCAACCTCAGCCTTGATGATAACACCAGGCAGCTGAAGTTAGCCATGAGTGTGCCATTCCTGGATAGCCAGATAGCAGCCCTTGCTCTGATTTAACATCTTTTGAACAGACACTGGAACAAGGAGCAGCACTACATGGTTACATGTCCAAAGGTTTTTCCCTTGACCCCTTAGGTATTTAAAGCTTTCCATCTAGAAAGGAATGTGTTTGACAGAAGAAAGCTGTACACCCATTTACCTGCCTTTTACTTGGGTGGTAGTCCAGGGTCAAACTGCATTCACAATTACATAAATCTCAATTCCTTCTGCTGGTGCTTGCTACAAATCACCATGTTGTTTTTTTGGATCTTGTTTTTAAGCCCTGAGGGCTCCTCCTAAGTAGTCTAATAAGACAAGGCAACAAGTTATCACAGGGGTGACTTGGTTTCAGTAAATCGGGCCTCTGGGTATTAATGGGAATTAACCACACAAGTCTATTCCAATGCATAACCACAGATTGAGTTTAACCTGATAAAACAAGCCAATATATATGTGAATTTGTATTCACAGACAGATTAACCTCAGTTAGGCAAGTCCATGTCTTTTTCTCATAAAATTATAATGATTTTCAGTATTGATACGCTATATTGGTTGCTGTTAGCAAACATGGAAAGTAGAACATGGTCATACAGTTTTAATCCAAGAATGAGATTGCTCTCAAAAGTCAGCCTTTTTAGCTTAGTCTACATCCCTTAGATTCTAGAAGTTATGGGTAGAGACTGACAATTGTATAAAGCCCCATTTGGATTCAGATGTGGGAATGAACTGATTTTATGATGGCTTCTCTGTTCAAATGAGGAAATCTAGTGTTTATGAGCATTGTTGTTGACTTGGTTAGTTTTTTATGAGTTTGGCTGCTGACAGCTTCACAGAAAAATGTAAGAAATAATCACATTATGTCCTATTTCCTATTTTTAGAGGAAAGGGGTTGCTCAGTCCTATAGTTTACATGGTTTTAATATTATCCCTTTAATAATATATTGTACTGCAGCTGTTCAGTTAACAAAAAGTATACACTGAAATATTTATGGGCTTTGGCCAGAGCTACGTATATTTATGTCAGTCTGTTGCAAACACCATTTTTAAGTGGAGTACTTAACAGATTAAAATTATCCCTTTACTTCCGTTTCTTTCACTTGGGCAATTCAGGCCATACTCCGTGCGAATGCAGTGGGACACATGCCAGAAGGAAGCAGGGTCACTGGAGATAAGAGGAGGAATTTGTGACATCTAACTCAGGGTGCACCTGAGTAGCTGTCTCAGTGCAGGGACACAATAATCATGCACATTGCCTACATGTTAGATCAACAGTCTGAGTTTGGGCTGGAGTAAGCAACAGGCTGTTCTGGCATGGAAGGTCATCTCTATCCATGAGGAGCATTCCCACCAGATACCTGGGTGAATTTGAGCAAAAATCCCAGAGGTCTTAGATGCCTAAATGACGGGAGCAGGAGGTCTGAAGAGGATTCAGAGCACAACCTTTCTCCAATCTTTAAGTTTGCATCTATAAAGCAAGGGTGGTGTGAATTATGTGTTACAGAGAGTACAATTTGGTATTCTGTTACTGATAGCAGTATTGACTAAAGGGTTGACCCTCCTTACCTCACAGAGGACCAGAACAAGGGTTTAGGAAAATTTAACATTTTTACCTGAGTGACTTAGAGGTCTCTACCAGGGTCTGGTAAATCTTGTGTTCTTGGTGCAAACAGCTAAATACTTAAAGCTTTTCTATGATCATTTGCATTCTCAGTCCCTCTGATCTTATCCAGTCACAGTGCTGTGGACAGGAATTCCACAGTCCTATGACTGACGAGTGCATAAAAAGTAGATCTCTTACAGAATAAATGTCTATGACTGTTAAATTAATTTCAGCCATCTCTTGGCAAGTACAGACAAATGCCAAGAAAGAGCAATGACAAAAAGGATCTAAGTGGACAACCAAGAATCAATGCAGAACGTCATTCATTTGTGAAAAATTGTGATTTACATAAGGGAAGACAGTGAGGGATTCAATCTCTTGTCACTAACACTGATGAGAGACAGATACCACTGTCCTTTTAGTGCTTTTGAAAACTATTTTATGGGCTTCTATGTTTTTTCCAGTTACCACAGCAAACCACAAAATACTAAATTTTACAGTACTTGTATGCAAAATTGCATAGAGAGATAATAAATTATTACAAATAAATTCCATTTCAACATTTATAAGGGAAAGCTGGTTGACAGAAATGCTAAGCAGTATAAAATTCAAAAGACTAAAGCAGGGAGCAAGGGACACTACATTTTAAAGTGATTTGAGGCGTAATCTTACTCTTTTCTTAAGACTTAACTCCAGTCTAGATTCATTAAACATTTACAAAATAAATGAAGATGACAAAGTCTTTAATTTAAAAATACGACAATTTTTGTCCATCATGAAAATGGTGTAACTCAGTAGCGAACAAATAGCCATGATTCCAGTAACAAAAGCAACTGACATTACTCATCTACACTCTCTGGCTTGGAACACAAACCTTTCTATCTCTTAGCAGCTTGTACATAAGCAGTGTCTGCTACTCTTCACACCTGCCTCAGGAGTTACTGTGACCTTGGTGCCTCCCAGTGGTGCTCGTGGCTCTTTGCCTCCAAGTGCTGCATCACTTACACCCACCAGCACTCCAGTTGAGCTGTTGGGAACCTCATTAAGGAAACACAGCTTGATGTCTGCAGCTGCTCAGAGCTTCTAAACTGCCTTCCTCATTAAATAAGTGCTGTCCTGCATCCACTCCCTCTGTCAGAGGCATATCAGGCCATTCCTCATATACGTTGCCTTTTCCTCTTTAAGCAAGATGAAACAGCAAACACAGCCTCCATGTTAATCTAGAAGGGATTCCTGTGGGGTTAATTTCTTCTTCTTTACCAGTCTAGTTAAACATGATAGATTCAGGGTCCTGGTTTGCCATTTGAGCCATATGTCTTAATACATCCTTTTTAGTTATGATACCCAGCAGCCTCCTATAGGAGAAAAGGAAGCAAAAGGTCAACAATCTCATATATCATCCAGGCCTTTTCCCTGTTCAGCTGCAGGGACATTTTGTGAGTGCTTCCATACAGTGCTGTCCATCTCATCTATTCCCCAGTTATCTTTTTATAAAAGTATTCTCATCTCATGTATTTCTACTACCCAGCCACGATAATTAAGTGAAATACTTTGGCTTATTACCTCCTGTTGGGAAAATGACTGAATGAGGAGCTACAACAACTAATACTTGGTACAACAAAATAATAAGTTTCTTTAGGCTCAGGCTGTGAGGACCAGCAGTCAAACCCAAGGTATCAGTGCTTGGTAATACACAAGGCAAGCTAAAGCACAGGGTTTCTGAAACTCTCACTGCCTGACAGCACAATTCCTTCAAATTTAAATGATCATTTCTCATTTATGTGAACCTAAATGAATTGTATCTGTCAAGAAAGATGAGGCCTATGGGATGTCTGGCCCCAAGAGTCAAAAATTTCATAACCCTCAGTATTCAAGAGCTTTTTACTTCCAGTCCTTGAAAACCATTAGGCACTGAATATTGAAACTATGTCATTGTTAATAGTTTTTCCACCTTTCATTTCACATAAGTTCTAAAACTCCAGATACAAATTTCTGAATCCAGGCACCTAAAATCAGAACCTTTATCTGTGTCCCAGTAATGGTTCTTATTTTCTTAATGCTGAGGATACTGCATTGACAGTAACAACTGATATGCAATATTTTTGATTAACAAAAAGACTCTTTAACAGAAGAATAAATTTTAGTCTTCCACATTTGGAAGTGATGGCTGTGGTTTGGCTATCACTAGATCCTGGGATGTGCCATGATGTCCAAATATCTCAAATTCAATTGGAACTGTGGGATGTTTTGTCTAGCCCACATGGTGCAACTTTTTATTCTCCTAATTTCATGTTTACCCACCTCCTTCAGCTGTTATTTGAGGGCCTTTGGTTTATACATCTTTCCATTATCCAATAAAGAAAGTTGAACAGAGTAATTTTCCTGCAGTGACACCTTTATCACAATTTTCACAAACATCTAATCTAGCTGGATGTCTCAAAACAGGCATATGCTTTGCAAACAATACTGCTTGCCAGATCTGCCTCTGCTGAAAACTGAATGATAGTGGAAGTCAGAACAGTTTATTTTGTATTTATTTTTACCTTATCTAAATGAGAATACACTAAGGATTTGGGAGAGCAGAATGAAATATAACACCCTGCAAGCACCATTTTGGTTCAGAGTCTGTCTTCTTTTGCTGCCCTGGAGAGACATGGGTGAGGTTCCCTTACTCATCCATTCACAAAACAAGACAAAATAAAGATGTCCACTTGACTGTCAACTACTCACCCACTGCGAGTCACCAGGCACTGCCGGAGCCCAAGTTTTCGGAAGATATCTACCACGGTTTCCATGGGTGTGTGGTCGGTGACAGTGAAAGGGCTCAGGTTGAGAATACGCCGCAGTTTCAGCGGGTGGGGACTGTTGGGTGGCAGCTCTGGGGGGTCCTCGGTGAAGTACACGATGGAGTTGCTCACCACCCCATCCTGACGCTGTCTCGCGTTCTCTGTACAACACAAAAATCGGTGTAGATCGTGAATTAAGTTTGGTAATAAAAAAGAATCCCTCCCTTGGAAAGCAAGGTTTGATTTTGTCTTTAATGTACTGAAGTCCCAGAAATGTGGGTCACTGTGTAACCTTGAATCTCCTTGAGACATTGCTCCCTCAAAGCAAATGTGGTATTTTTATAGGTGCATGTTTTTCCTTGGTTGGGATAATGCTTTTCTGAATAAATATGCAGCTCATTGCATTCACAAACTTTACTAATCCAATTTCTGTCAAATTCAAATCACTGTATGTAATTTCCTCCATTGTGAGAATCACAACAGAAACTTTATTACATGTCTGAAGGAGTGGAGTCAACAGCTGTGTAAGATCCCAGCTGGCTTGGAGCAAAACTTTTCAGTGGATTTGGGAAAATGTGCACATGGTGAATGGATTTATGAACACAAAGCTGAGGAAAGACAAATTCACATTCCAGGGATCCAGGGGCGGTGTGGGTGTTTTTCTAGATCAGCACACCTGGCTGGCATGCAAGGTAAATTTTGTAGGCTTACATTTAATGCCTTAAATAGTTTGCATATGTAGATTTTTAAAAGGAAAAATAAATTAGCTTCCTACTTAAAGGAAAATAGTAAAGGGAGGAAAAATATAGTGGTAAACAGCACATGTGTGACCATTTTCAGAAGTTCAAAAGCTATCATTAATACTTGGATCAAACTACGAAGTGAACATAACACTACATCTGGAGTTTGCATGATCAGTATAAGCCTTTCACTTAAAGCATGCCCCAAGACTTACCATTGGAGTACTTTATTTTCTTTGTAGTGTTTACTTCATCTCTACTCAACACTACAGGATATAAACATTATATGAGACAGATTTCCAAATGACAGACAACTTTTCTCTCCCCAGAATAAGCATATCATGTGTTTGGCTCTGACAGTTTAACTTTATTTTTTTAATAAATTATTGGAAATAGTTAAATTATTACTTTCAATTAACATAGGTTGCTTCTGCTCTTGAACTCATACTCCAAGCATATGTAAATATTCTTGAAACTCTCTGCCATCAATCAGAGTGAGAAACCTGCTCCTGTGACTTGTAATGTAGACAGTGATGGTTTCCAACATGTTTCAGCTGCAATTTCTTTTTACATTTAATGATCATTGTCTTGTAATATTTCTGGAACTGGAGCAGTGCTGGCTCAAACCTAACATCAGTACAGTATATGATTCTCAACCTTCTCACCCCACATATGACAAGCCCTATTGCAATTTACAGGAATGATGTTAGTTTTGTCTCAGCTTGTTTCAATTCATACATCCAATTTCAAGTGTGAATATGCCTGCATAGTTCTTTGATATATGATCTGTGCTAAGAGGTAGCATTAATCAAACTGAAGGTAACTCCCACCCTTTGATAAAAACCTCTGACAGCTAGGTATTTCCTTCCCAAAGCTGCACCCTAAGAAATAGGGCCAAGCATTTTGGTTACCACATTGCTGTTCCCAAGGCAGCAGTGACCCTGAACAACAGTGATTAGCCAAAGCCATGATTTCACTCTTCCATGTCAAACACCTCTCTAGAGAAATTTGAATGATGTAGTACTATGGAGTAAATTCAGTGGCATCAGAAAAATGGTGGATTTTGTATGCAGTCTCACTGGATGGGGGAGTGGGAGTAAAGGTAAAACAGAAGAGCAGATCATTTTTGCAGTCAGTGGGTAAGAAAAACAGATACAGATTAGCAGAAAGAGCAAAGCAAATGGATGACAATGTCTGGTTTTACAGAGCAATCTATGCAGGCTCTTGTCATAGCTAGAGTGTGAATTAATTCTCCCAAATGTGAAACAGCCTCTCATATTCAGGGGTTCACATTTCACAGCCTATATCAACTATTTTGATCTCTCAACTCCACACTGGGAAAAGCATATTATACAGGCCACCTGGCTATTGTCCAAGACTCTGCCTTTTGTATGGTGCCTCTGGAGCTGGCCAAATTTACGAAAACCTTTACAGTGTCAAAAACTCCCCTCTGTAAGACTATAAAGTAGGTGTCATCTAAAATATAGACAACTCTTCCCAGAGGGTGACTCTGCCACCTCACCTGCCTACCTACTCAACAAGGATCAATGGAAGGACACAATCCTCCTGAGGATGCTGGTAAGCAATTGGAAATGGCATTGCCATTCACTTTACAGGTATTTGATGCATTTATAGAGCACTCTCCACTCAGTAGGAAAGATATTATGAAGGGGTAAATAATGAGGAGATAGTTTTGTGGGAACGGGTATTTGATGCAAGACTCAGCAGCTATTGCCTTCATCCAAGAAGGCAGATGTTTGAGGGAATTGGAGTACTTCCCTAGAGTATTCCCTGGACCACCATACTACTGAGGCACAATTAATTGGGCCTGAGAAAGAAGCTGAAATTCTTGACTGAAACCATGTCTCCATGAAGTGCAAAGTGTTCTTACTATCTTACTAGAGATAGTTTTCAAATTGGGGAGGCATTCTGCAGGGCACAATGTCATGAAAAAAGAGATACTGGTGAAAGAAGAGATACTGGAGTAGGCCTGACTCTGCTTTTGGTATGACCTCATTCCCTGGCTGAAGTGCTGCACGGATGGGGCTTATGCTGTTCTGAGATGTAACTCCAGTATCTCTGTCAGGCTGAGCAGGTGAACCTGAACAGATGAATCAGAGATGCTTCACCATGTGTGATATTTCTCTCTTGGTAAGCAATTTTATGGCTTAAGGAGAATTGGTGTATGGCCCCATGCTCACAAGCATGAAGCAAACTGAGGTGGAGGTTTAGAACACATTAGCTACCCTTGTGGTAGTGATCAACAATACCAACTCTGAAATTCAGGCAAAGCAACTTCAGAGAAAGAGGATTAGCAATCAAGAGGTTGCTAGCATGGTTTGCCCTGCTCTGTACTGGAACCATATACTGTGTCTTTTGAAACCAAATCCAGATTTTAAGTCACAAGGACACAAACCATACTGGAAAGATTAACCATTTATCATAGTGACAGCACAGAATGACAGCATTCACACTCAGCCCAAGGTGAAAAGGGTTACCAAAGATCACTGGTGGCTGAGGATTTTAGAAAAACTTATCTATGCATAGAACAATTTGATTTTAAATCTAAGTTCTGTCTCATTTCCTATAAAAGATGCTCTTAGTTACAAGTGATCAGGAGACAGTACCTTTTCCTCTAAAAAATGCAGATGTCAAGCAATTTTTGAACAGGAAAGCATTTTGATCTAAGTGTTTGCTGAGATTAATTTTAACTGATTTCTTTGTTGTCAGTCCATAGCCTGACATTTTGTCACATCTTCTGGCAAGACCATTCAGCCACACTGCCATCTATGACCCAAAACAAAAGACTCAGTTCCTCAAAGTTCTTTGACTCACTCCAAGCAGCCTCTGATCTTTCTGATTTTAAAGTGAGGTCTCTGCATCTTCAGTCCATGCAATTTTCCCACTGACATACCTTCCTGAAAAGGAGGTGCAAAAGACTATTAACTTAGGAAGGCACCAAGTGTTATAGCCATGACATGGCATGGGCAGTATAAAAGACAGACTCAGGGTAGGCTAAATACATCTAAAACACATGCTTTAAAGACTTCAATTTTTGTTTTAGCTTTGTGGGAACTGAGCTGGAAAGTGACCTTCAAAAACAACTCAAATTTTCCATTTTTTAATTTTCTTGTCTGAAAAATATGTGAATTTCCGTCAGAGACAACAGCTTCTTTAAGGCGCCTGAATCAACAGGGATGAAACAAAACTGTGCCGAGAAGAATTATTTCAAGTCAAGGAAGTTTGGATATGCCAGACATTCCACTCTCCTGCAAAGTACAAGGCAACCATGCCCAGATGGCATCTTGCCGGCCTGCCCAGCTGGCCCTCAACACCACAGGACTGCCAGAACTGGGAGCAGACAGTGGGCCAGCCTTGCAGACCCTTGCAGTTCTGGATGCCCTGGGCCCAGAAAAGGTGGAAAAACTTGCTTTCATCCAACACACTTGTTCTTCAATCTCCACTAAGTCATCAGATGAACCAGGAAAGGACCTGATAGACAAAATCTTTAATGACCTGGACTTGGATTCTAAGGCAACCAGCCAGCTATCCACTGGATGCCAGACAAAATTCACCTATCTTTACCAAAAAATGTTGTGCACTGAAAACTTTCCACCTGCAGCACTAAAAGCCTGCATGTGAGGAAAAAGTGAGACAGAGCAACAGAAAGGAGCACAGACTATTTCATCATTGGGTGACCAAAGTTCATGACTACCCCAGCCCCTTCTGGAAGCCCATGGAGAGGGAAAGAAACTGATCACTACACTGGTTTTTGGTCTGGTTCTGACAAAAATTCTGGCATGAGTTGAGTTTCTCTCTGTTGTCTCTAGGAGAATTTTATTTTACTCTTTTGAGTGACAGCAAAACTAAGCCCACAAGGGTCAAGTCCACAAAATTCTATCAGGTTTTATGATGCAATAGAAAAGCTTCCATGTCCCACTAACCAGTAAAAGTCAGATTTGAAGAAAAAGTTAGATTTGGTGCTTGTTTATCCATTCTTCAAGGTGAATAACACTGCTAACCTCCTATCTTGTCTAAACTCCTTTCAAAATCAATCTTTTGGACATTGATACTCTACTTACTTATTGCAAGGATCAGCTCTCGTCTCTGTGCAAATCCAATAAGTCTCTCTGAGTCTTTAGAGACCACCACTGGAAAACCATTGTAGTCGGTCTCTTTGATCAGTGTCTCCACGTCCTCCACCGTCATGCTGTCCTGTGTCAGCACAGAGAGAGGAGCCTCGCCGCGCCGCGGCCTCATCACGTCCGTCGCCAGGGTGCGGTGGGTGAACTCGTCCTTCACATCCAGGAAGGGGTAGCCATTCAGATGAATGTGAGCTTCATAGATCCCTTCTTTCCCAAATGCATCTGCCACCCACTTGCTTGTGACAGCTGCAGCCATAAGAGGTACAATGTACTCCAGGCCTCCAGTTAGCTCAAACATAATCACCACCAGAGAGACTGTCATTCGAGTAACACCACCTGCCAACAAGGAAAAGACTCAAGTTTCTCTCAGTGCTGGTATACATACTAAGCAACTCACTTATATTTTTGAGCCTTGCACTCAAAAATGCATGTAATTATATATGCTGAGTACTCTGCCCTTACACTCTTAGGCTTGTTTCTCTGAAGAAAAGTATTTTTCATCTACTGCAATTTTCATCACAAAGGTTGAGGGAACTTGCTCATGCCAAAGTTGCTAGCATTGAAAAGTAAACAATGAATGCTAAACAACAGAGCTTTAAAACCAGAAAGGATGCAAAAAAAATCAGCCTTAATGGATACTTGAGAAAGTAAAATTGAACCCTGCCATTGGCCCTCTAAATGACTCCTAGAATCAGTTAAGTGCCATGGCTGAGGCAGGTAAGAACGTGGAGAGGTGGCCTTCACATTGGCCTGTTTGTTGCAGTCATACTGAAGAGAAAGCTAAGCATTATCTTTGGGCACAACTTGGTTACAAAATCCTACCTTGGAACAGCTTAGGGCCACTGCAAGAGCTATGTTATAGCTCAAACCCTTGCTCTGGATATCACTTCAGTAATACAGTTTGAGCTGAGTACAACTTGGTTTGAGGCCATCCAGGCATGCAGCCATATGCAGGGTTGTAGCTGTATTTTTCAATCTAGTCATTCCATATTAATTTCATAAGCAAGCTCCTTGCTCCTTCAGTTTACATTAAAGGATAAAAATAATCACATAAGTGAGGACAACTGTGTATGTATCTCTGAATTATTAGGTAACATTTCTTTGCCTCTGTTCAAAAGGTAAATGTAATAAATCTGCTATTTTTAGGGCTCAAAATACAGCCCCATTTTAGATGAGAAAAATCAGAAACAGGTCATTAAAAGATCTTTTTATCTAGCAGCATACAGAAATATTCGATTGTTGATTACTTAACACTATGATCCAGATATGAACTTCATCTGAGGAATGCCTTAAACTTTTGACTGTGAAAAGCTGAGAGCAAATACCAGAGTAAGGATCATTTAATACTCCATTTCTCTTACTTCAGGCAAGATAGTCTTTAGTACAGAACAGCTTAAGTACCAGCTGCGACCATCCTACTGTATGTCTCACCACACTATTAAAAACCACTGCACCTTAATTTGGACCTTTTAAAAGAGGAAGAAATTGCAGCCTCACCTTGAGTCCTGTGTGCAGTTTTGGGCATCACAATATAAAAAAAGACATTAAGCTATTAGAAACCATCCAAAGGAGGGCCACTAGGAGGATGAAGTATCTGAAGGGGAAGCTTTTCGTGGAGTGGCTGAGGCCACTTAGTCTGTTCAACCTGGAGAGGACTAAGGGGAGACCTCATTCGGGTCTACAACATTCTCACAAGGGGAAGCAGAGGGGCAGACACTGATCTCTTCTCTCTGGTGACCAGTGACAGTTGACCCAAGAGAATGGCCTGAAGTTGTATTGGGGAAGTTTAGGTTGGATATCAAGAAAAGATTCTTCACCCAGAGGGTGGCTGGGTATTGAAACAGGCTTCCCAGGAAAGTGGTCAAATCACCAAGCCTGACAGAGTTCAAGAGGTATTTGGACAATTCTCTTGGGCCCATGGTGTGATTTTTGGGGTGTTCTGTGCATGGGCAGGATTTGGACTTGATGATCCTGATTGGTCCCTTCCAACTCAGCATATTCTATGCTTCCATAATTCCATGCTGACTAGCAGATCATCTGCAACATCAGAGCCAAATTTTTGTGCTTATTTATTTAATGAATATTAAGATCATTTATCATAAAGAGGAAGTGCTTAACTTGTTTGGACAGTAAGATTCATCCCTGCTTTTTTTTAAATGTCTACACTGCTATGGGTGTTCCCATCCAAAGGGATGATCCAGATTGCCTTTATAACCTCTAGATAAAAACAGGCCCTTTTGAGGCCAAATTCATCTGTTCATTTGCCTGGTTTTAGATGTGTATTGCCAGATGAGACTGATCTTTCCCATACACCTCATTTTTCTGTTTTGACTGTGAGGGGTATCAAGACAGTTAAGCTCAGGTGTTGATATCTACATTACAGACATTAAATTTTCAAGCAAATCCCAGCCTTCCTTCCTCTATATTGATCGCACAAATGATCCTGATTTTCCAACATGAGCATCCAAATCTGAAATTTTTCCAGCTCTTCCATGAATACATCTTTAATTTCAAACCTACCCAATCACATTACTCATGTATTTTGCCTCTCCACTATTTTTTCATACGCTGATGATGATATCAATAACAGCAACAAAAGGAGATAGAATATGCAAGTACACGAGGGGAAAGATATGATCAGGCAAAAACATGCTCAGTTGGTATGCTTATAACATTCTTCTTGCATCTATGGCTAGAAATTTGATACATTAGATATTTTTCAATGATCTTGCTTTAATAGTTAGCAGATCACTGCTGTTATATCCAATAAATCCTATTTATTGAGTGTAATCCAGTATTGGCCTATGATCAAAATGTAAACCAAAATACAGCTCAGTTGACCATAGCATGACACACAGCCAGTAAGACACAGAATTTTTGCCTCTGTGTAGCTTAAAATTCAGCAAAAACTGGGATGTTTTCTTCCTGCACTGAGAGAGAGCACAGTCTAAACAAGCAAGTAGCTTTAGTCCAGTTACAGTGAATTTCATTACATCAAATGGAAAAAATGCAAGCAAAAGTACTCCTGCTTGGAAATCTGCAGCCTAACTTCAATTTGTTCTTTCCTTTTCTCTGCTTTTTGGCAGACTACAAGGAGTAGACATCGATGACTGCAAGCCCTTCTGTTGCTGACTATCTGGCAGATCACTGCAGCAACCAGTAGAGGAAGCCGCCCATTCTTTAGCCCATCACGCCTTGATTTCAACTTCTGTTGCACCCAGAAATGCCAACACAAACAGCTAACACCAACACAGAGCCCTCCAGAGCATGTCCCCAAACATCAGTGTTGGTCACACACAAACCAAAGACCAGCAGAGACCGTACCCAAGCAAGCTGCTGCTCCCACCATAGCATACAGTCCTGGTGTGACACAGTCTGCCCCAGGCCTGCACCAGTTCCTGAAGATGATCCAGTCATGATGGTGATATGCCAGCTGCTCCACTCCAATCCCAACCATCCTGCCAGCTATGGCTCCAACAGCCATGCTAGGAATAAAAAGGCCCGAAGGGATCTGGAATGAAATATGGACACATGAGCACCTTCACAAAAATGGCAAGTATCAAACAGTTTTAATTAACAGTAAGAGAACCAAGTTTCCAAAGCTTCATGGCAGCCTACAGGGCTGATCCTCATGGTCTGGCACAGTTTTCTGCAGTGACTGAGTTTATGTGGCTACATGTATATTAACAGCTTTATAAAAACCCAATGCATTTTTAAAAGAAATTTTGACTTTTATCTGCTGCATCCCACTGAATTAGGGAGATAAATGCTGTTTCTGAATAACAGTTTGCTTTTGAAGTCAAGATGTTCCTGGCTTTGCCTTTATTGCTTTCTCAGCAGGAAGTCAGGAGCTGCTGATGGTTCTGTCATAGGCTTGAGAATAAGCTTAACTGAAAATAACATCTTGATTTCACCCTCTATCAGATGGAGCACTTTATGGTTTTATTACTACTTTTTCAGGCTAAATCAGACCAGATTTTAAATTAAATGTCAAATGAAGAATAAAAATTCAGAGAAAGCGGGCTGCCTGCTCAGAGGCAACTAATTCTCCATCTCAGTTTACAATATATTTTCCAGGAAGCTCTGTGAATCATTACTTTGTTGCCTGCTATACAGACAAGTCACAAATCATTAAAAACAGTATTTAAATGAGAATGGAGGGGGGAAAAAGAGAATGAAAATGCACTTTGCCTTGGATAAGTGCATTTCCTCCTAGATGTCAAGTGCACCAGCAAGTTAGAGATGTATTTCCTGCTGGTGAAGACAATTCAAATCTGTGACAAGGGCTTGCAGGCAGCTTTTGTTGTTTTCAGAGAGGAAAGCCTATTATATCTTTTTAAGTCTGAAAATATACCTTGAGCTTCCTAGAGAACTTAACTAATCACCTCATCAGCACAGCCCAGAGGCATCTAGGGCTGGTAACTGTAGATGCTACAGCCCCCATCACATTGTGTTAATTTTGCTGATGCAGCTCAACTGAGTCTTCTAGATTCAGTGGGTAAAGCTAGTTGGTCTTTCTTTTACAGACTGGTTGAAACTGTGAATTCTTTATTTATTGTCAGCTTCTAACAATTTTTATATATATAGGATAAATAATCACATTTTGAATAAAGAACCAAAGCTTTTAATGAACAAGCATAACAATAGGCTGTCAGCCATAAATCAGTTTCTAGAGTGAAAGGCTACACTCAGTGCAAGTGTAGTTTAAGAGAAAGATGAGATACTTTAGTTTTGAGCATGGTATAAAATATAGTGTATAACTAAGAAAAGCTTCTCATTGTCTGCAGTCACCAGATCCACAAATAAATGCTCAGATAATGGGAGCTGTAGACAGACAGAACCTGGTTTTTATGTGCTCTATTAATCAGATATATAGAGTTCACCACAAACAGCTTGGTATATATGGAAAGCTTGGATAAATTGTTCTTGGACCTTTCATCACTCATTTATGGGGAGAAGGAGCTGCTGAAGGAAAAAGCTGAAAATCCAGAATATTCAAATGACACATTCATTAGTATTCTCTTTCATTCCCTTTTTTTTCTGAGCTACAGTACTTAAAAAGATTCAAATATAGACCTTTTCAGCCACTTTTATATTTCTGTGATGCTGTAAATGTGCAAAATAGTAAATTTAAAATTATTACTTCCTTGAGTATAGCTGCCTTGAGGCACATTAAGACATTAATCCAACAAGACAAACAACAATGTAAATAGCCCATATCCATGAGAGAGCTAAAAAACAGCTGCAGTGGGAATCATCTTGAAATTGCTTATTGGCAACAGCAAGTTTAAATTTCCACACAGATTTCTTTTTCACTTAACAAAACCACAGATGACTAGAAGGTGGAAAAGCAGGGCTCATCCCTGTGCTGCCACAGGGGTCCACAGGGGATGGTGCTGGCAGGCAGATGAGCCAGCAGCATCTCAGTGACAGCCCTGTGGCTGGGGCGGGTCAGAGCCAGAGGGAGCACAGCTGCCCCTGGCAGCCCATCTGTGCCTGCGCCCCTGAGCCCTCCCCCTGTTGCCACATTTTCTTCATAGAGCAAAGCAAGGCACAATTCTTCCTAGGAATATTTCTGAGATTCACATTTTCTGAACTTCAGAGAAAGGGAAAACACAATTTTTATCTTATTTGCTGTGCCTGTGTTGTGCTAAAGTAGAATGCAATATGGAGACTGTTTATCCAAAGTGAGGATGTTTTGTTTCCTGGCCTATCAGGGCCAGAAGTGTGTGTGTGTGTCGGGACTGTCACGAGACAGTCATGGGAGAGTCAGGAGATGAGTGCAGTTCTGTGCAGTCGTGTGCAGAGGGAGTGCAAGGCAGATTCAGTTTAGATGAAATGTATATAGTATAGTATAATAAAGTAATTAATTAGCCTTCTAATAAGATGGAGTCAGATGCATCATTCTCTCTCCCTCACCAACGCCGGGGATGCCGTTGATTAGTAACAGCCCCCGATTTACCTTCATGCCGAAAGTGAATATCGTGATGACAATTTTGAACACCAAAGCCAAGGCGAGCTGCCACATGGCAGAGTAGACTCCAGGGCCAGCAGGTCTGTCGGGAATGTCATCCACAGGCCGGGTCATGTTTGGGTCGTTGATGTAGTCGCAGAGCTGCGAGGACTCCAGGGCACCGCAGTCGTTGAAGAGCTCGGAGATGAGCTCGCTGGTGCTCCTGCGGGTGTAGGGGTTGGGGTAGGCGATGATGGCAGTGATGGCTGTTATCACTATCACCTCCAGCACTGGGTACTTCCCAAGCCTGGTGGTTTTCCGCCTCCTGCACCAGGCGATGTTGCATCGGATGAAGAGGGTCCCCCAGAGGCCCCCGAAGACGCCGAGCAGGATGAAGGGGAAGAGCTCGGCCATGTACCAGGGCGTGTGGTACTCCACGTAGAACAGCACCAGACGGCTGTTTCCAAAAGGATTGATGGACCTCAGTGTGAAGGCAGCCACAAGAGCAGCAAAAAATGACCTCCAGAGGGTTTTCAGGGGAAAGTAGTAGCTGACCTAAAACCAAGCAAAGACCATAAACATTTCACTGAACGCCACAGAGGGTGCTTCCTTTAACTATCACCACCATCTGTTTCATTTGACTTTACTGCAAGCACTAGACCTTACCACAGCCAGAATGTGTTTACAAAGGTATCAGAAAAGGCATTTTCAGATTTCAGAAAATGAGTAGCAACTAGTTTAAAATAGATAAATTTAAATCCAGAGTTGCTGTCTAGAGAGTATAAGAAACGCTTGACAGCTTGGTCCATGCATTAGCTAGCTGGAGGCTGAAGAAACCTTAGCAGATGGATATATTTCCATACTGAGTCATCTAATTTATTTCCAGAAAGTCCATGCCCTTCTGGTACTCAGATTACGCTAAAATACCTGGTTATTTCTTATTATTGGAAGCCATAGATAATTTTTGTTATAGGGGAAAAAATAAGCATATAAATATTTGAAAAATAATGAGTAACCTTGGAGAAAGGTATCAAATTAAAATATATTTACTGAAGAAAGTGAACTGCCAGGTCTCACCTCTTCCAGACTAAAAAGCACACCTCCAATTGGAGCCCCAAAGGCAACTGAAACTCCTGCAGCGGCTGCAGCTGAAAGTACCTACAAAGCAAATGTTGACATACAAGGCATGAGTTGTTTGAAACCCTGAGTATACAGACAGGGAAATTAAAAATTTATGAGCCAAGCTCACCTCTCTTCTCTTTCCTTCATTCTTGCTGTACTTAGAGAAAAGGCTGCTGAAGAAGTTTCCACAGCAACAGGCCACGTGGACTAATGGGCCCTCTTTCCCAAGGCTGAGGCCTGAAGACACCACCAGAACCAAGGTGACTGTTTTGATTAAAAGTGTCCATTTTCCCAGGTAGCCCCTAATAATGAACCCACTCAAGATGGTTTTTATCTGGAAAGTAGGAAGAACATGTTGAAAAAATGAAGAATCCTTTTCTACTCTGAACTTTCAAATGGAGTTAAAACTCCAGCAGAGTTTAAAAAGTTGCAGACTGCTTGAAAAGAGACAGTGATGGACAGAAAGAAACTGTAGGTAGGGCAGCTTTCCCACAGCAATATCTGAGCAGGGGTTAAGCAGACCACACTTTTACTGCTGTTACGGGTGGTCCCCATAACAGGCAGTAAGGACTCTCACAGAGATCAATAGAAATATGAAACTCTTACATATCTCCTTGGCTTACAAGATCAGAGTTAAGCTGGATTTGAGTTTAACAAAGCAGAAAAAAAGCAAATAAACAACAACAGACTTTTTTTCCAGATAAAATACACAAAAAAAAGTTCTAGATATTTGGAATCACTGTGCCTAAAAGCATGCACATATTATGAAATGAGAAAGTCCAGAAGATCATATTTCTACACATTTTGTCTTAATTTTACTAGTGAGTGGCTCAGAAAGCACAATGCATGTGCATGACACAAAGGCTGCAGGGTGGGATTTGGGTTTGGATTCTAGGCATGCAAATGGGCTGGAGCTGAGCCTCACCTCACACGAGGCATTTACCACTTGGAAACTGGCTTTATAGTTAACTATGAGAACTTTTTAAAACCACAAATATATCAAACACATAACAAAGACACACACGACTACTTTCAAACATGTAAATTATTCAAATATTTTAAATTATTTGCGGTGAGTTTTTCTGAAACATTTGGATACTTCTCTTAGAGTTCAAGAACAAAAGTATGTCAAGATTTCTAAGCTTTGGGCTGTTAATTCTGTCTGCCAGATTCCTAAATAATAATTCCAGTAGTTCCACAGCACTTCTAACAAGAGACTGCCCTGATTTCAAAGACTTTTAATAACTCTGCTGGTTGAATTACAAGGTTCTTCATTTAACAGCTTAAATATGAACCGAGGCTCAGTATGTAAAATATTGAAAACCAAGTAGATATTTTGGCTGCTATAATGTTGTCATGCTGGCACAATGTACATTACTCTGTCTTTAGGAAAACAATTTGCAAAAGATGTGCACCAGACACTTTTCAGGCATCCCAAATGATGGGCATCTTCAGCAGTTTAGGAAACCTTAGCTTTGTAGCCCACCCTCTTCTTTTTATTTCACTTTTATTTAGAGTCTAGCCTAGAAAATAACTGGTTTTGTAACTGGCCCAAGTAATTTCATCCTAGGAAAATTCTCTATAATCTTCTAGTGAGTATGTCTCTTGGAGATGTTGATTTTTAATTCACACTCTGGCAACGAACAAGTACGTGCATTAACCTGTCACAGTGACATATGAACTCTTTTTAGTATGAAAAACTTAGATGATCATAAAAAAAGGAATAAAGGCAGATGAGATGGAAAGACAATTTTCTTTGTTGCTATGCTATCTCATAGTACAGTTCTGGAATGGGAAAAGGCAGTAATTTTTTTGTTGTGGTTTGAGTTTTTTTGGATATTCATGCACAAAGGGAAACTCACCTCTGGGATTCCAGAGCCACAGGCATAAGGAGCAAACACTCTCACCAGGGAGACTGCCAGGAAAGCAAAACATAGAGCCCACATAATGTACAGAAAATAGTTTAGAATGTAAGCACTTGCACCCTAGAAAAATAACAGTAACAAACATTGTTAGACAAACGCAGATTGGCAAATCTCACACTTCTACTAGTGATTATGATGGCATGGAGCCTGATTTTTCATTCACATGGTAACTGCTGTTTTTCCTCAGGAAGGACAAATAACTTTATATACTCCAACAATTTTATTGCTTATAGAAAGAAGCAGCATACTAATAAATACCTAACCCAGTCCACAGAGTCTGTTTGCAAGGGACCCAAATACCTTAAGCTGAGCATCTTTCAAGCACTAAAACATGTAACTAACCCACATAAAGTTCCAAAACATCAAACAAATACGTCATAAAGGCAAAAGCAATAGGTAATGAAAAGGCACCTAATGAATGAATCTGATGAGTTCATCCCATGGTGGGGGACAAGGAATGAGACCCTGATATGTATTTTTCCAAGGGCTGGTATTCAAAGGTCAGTTCTCCATGCAGACGCTGATCTTTTCAAACAACATCCCTGTGTATATCAGTAGCCAGTCCAGTTCACAAACAGGAAGGGTAAAACCATACAAAAACCATTTCTTTCTATATAGTGCTGTCCACAATAGGGTTGAAAATAATTTGAAAACAACACATCTTGGCAGAACCCACTCACACATCTCAGGCTTACTACTGACTGGAGTGATTTTAAAATATTAGGGCAAAAATTACTATCTTCAAACTGAATAGCTTTACTCTTCTGACAGAATGGGAATGCTAATGATCACTAGCAATGGTTGACTGTGCAGTGCCATAGTGAAAGCATAGTCAATAGTAACCTTCAAGTTTCTACTTTTTTCCAATGATCAAGTCAAAACCTTTGTTAAAATCTGCCTTGGAATACCGCTGCCTCTTCACATGCACATTTTTTTTAGATTCATTTCAAAAACCCACCTACATGGACAAAAGAAAATCTACTCAGCAGCATCAAATCAATACAAGGAGCCTAAGCCTTCAAACAATATCCTGTAGCAACATGACACTACAGAATAAAAATCTGAGATGAATCTCAGGGCATGAATTGGTATGAATCCTTCACCTCTAAGTGAACTCTTCCTACCGGATGCAATCCCAGCTGCTCAAGAGCATCAAGGCCCCTGCCTCTGCTCTGCAGGACAGCAGCCTGGATATCAACATTATGATAAATCAAGTAGGAAAACAGGCATTAATCAATTGTATCAGTTAACAGGGCTGGCCAAGCCTTGTTCCCAGTCATAAAAAACTTAAGAGATGAGAAATCTCCCTGTTTTCAAATCTGCAAGGAATCAACTTTTAACAGCATGGATGTTTGCTAGCTTTATTTTCCAGGTATGTCCAAATGAAAATGCAGTAAGGATACCACTAACCCTTATCCTTATGGATGTGTCTGGAAGAAGGGCAGTTTGTTAAGCTGGTGCTTGCTGAAGTCAGCAGCTGGCTTTGCTGATGACAGCAGAATGCTGAAGCAATACAGCGCTATCCCCCAATGCCCTGAGACTGAGCAGTCATGGATCCCACACTGGCAGTGATTGACACCTGGCCGTAGTAACCAAGGCTCTTTGTTGCTACAGCTGAAGACAGTCTCGTGAATGTCTTCTCCTAGTGCTTTCAATTACAAACAGCTATGACAATATTTACTCTTCCTCTAGAGAAAACTCTGGATATCTTGCCTCAGGGCAAAAATCCTCCTGTCAGTGTGAACCTGGAATACCTCCAAAGAAGGACAACACCATTACAAAAATTTGGCCCTTCTAGGGTTGAGTAGAAGCTGTAGTTTTGCTTCTAAATACACTGGAGAAAAATTAACTTTGTTTCTTTTTACTACTTCTTCTTCTTTTGCATCTCAGAAGTCATAAGAAAACTCTGTCAGCTCATTACTGCAGTCACACATACACCTACAGTGCTGTGGCAGGACCCCACAAGAGTCCGTATGGCCAGTTCAACCTTATCCCTTGGGACATCTTTCATTGTTACATTTTCCAGATATCTGGCATTCTGCAGGTTCAACTGCAACAGCTTCCAATGATTAATAATATGAAAACCTTTGGGAAGTGAAGTAGCAGTAACTCAGTATAGCAAATGGTTCATTTCTCATCCATTATGTCCATACCAAGGCTCTGAATCAGTGAAAGTCTTGAGCACGTACACTGGAGTCAGGGACTGAAGCAGATCACCAGCAGAGCTGATCCTGCTATGACCTTTTCCATGATAGCTCAAAAGACTCACCCTGAAGCAATAGTAATGAAGCAAGAAGGAAAACTGAACAAAATTTTAGTTTGCAAGACCAAGCAATATTTCAGATCGGGTGCCAATCCAGTTTAGATACAAATGGAACACAATTGAAAACAACCCTCACAAACTCAGAACACTGAAATAAACCACATCCCTCAGGATGCCCTCCACAGGCAACCTCCTGTGGTCACTCCAGAGGCCCACAGCTCTACTCTGACTCGATGGGGATCTCACAGTTTGCAGACTCTCTCCTATGGGTGTTACAGCAGTGTGTGTCCTCAAGGCTGACAGGTTCAAGGCTGCAAAATTGAGAAGTGGGTTCCAGGTTTAGAGAGGCTTCCTTGTCCTGCAGCTCTCAGCTTCATGACAGGAGGTCCAGAAGCCCTGGGATAGGAATTCAGTCCACTGCTGGATCCAGTGTCATGATCCATGGGAGACATGGGGTCCTATCCTCTACCCTGGACATGTGCAAGCCATCAAAAATGGGGTCCTCAGCTCCAGCGAAGCTGAGGCTGGAACCAAACTGAATCTGCAGAACAGGGAAAGTCCAGATCACCACTGACATGTGATGACCTTTTGAACTGCCAGTGAATTTGAGGTTTTGAAACTTCCTCACACCAAAAACCCTCTTCACCTCCTCCTCGGAAGTAGTTCAGGACCAGAAGGGTGAAGGATAATTGGCCTACAAAACAGTGATTAGGGAAGAAAACACAGCTTGGTAGGTGTCTAATGAACTACTATGTTTTCCATAATAATTTATAGCAGGCCTCTGCTTTGGGCTCATTTTATGGGACCACTAGAATGGAAACATTTTTCAAGAGATGCCATAGGAAAAGTCACAATTCTCTGTGAAAATGTATGTACAGGGTTTATCACAGCCATAAATTGGCAAAACCACAAGGAAGAACTCATCTAAATCTCAGTCCTCAAAATGTCAAATTTAGTTGGCTATGACGAGAAAGAATCACAGTCACACATAAAAAAAAGAAGGCATGTCAAACCAGAGTACTTTTAGGGAAACTGCTCCAAATACTTTTTGCCTAAATTGTGCTCCAATGCACACTGTTGTTTTATAGGGCTCTTCTGTAAATGTCAGGCACAAAGTGAAACATAGGAAAAAAACCCAGCAAAATTATTCCGAAACTCAGTCAAAATTCAGTGTATTTTGATACCTACTAAAATCCTCTACCTCTACAGGAACCATACAGCACAAAACTTGCCCATATCATAAGTCTTTTGAACAAAACTGAATTTTTCCTTTCCAAATTCACATTTTTATTGGGCTTTCTCTGGGATTTCAGTGTAACAGTAACAGACAGATCTATTATTAATATTTACAGCCTCCAGCAGACCCTCAGGAACCCACAGATCTTAGAGGAACATTTGTTTTAGGAACGTAACTAAAACTAAGCCAAGATGAACCCTTTCTTCTTTGTCCTACTGTGACAGTACACCAGGAGGTGAGATGAACACAAAGTGAGTAAAGTTTCACAGTGTTCACCTGGCTGATAACTTTTCTAAAGGCCACAGCACACAACAGTCATGACTGCTGATTTTGAGAAGCAGAAGAAAGCAATAAATTCTCAAGGACATGCATCTTTCCTATATTCCAGCCAAAGTAACAGAATGACAAACACATGCACAGGATTTGCAAATCCCCTAATAATTCTAACAGTTTCCTCTTTTTTCCCCTCCCACATTTTGTTTGGGTTTTTGGTTGGTTTGTTTGTTTGTTTGTGAGTTTTGTTTTTGTTTTTGGGGGTTTTTTTTGTTCTCTTACATTACAACATCAGCCCCATGCTGTAGCTCCATATCAGGGTAATATTTCTTCACTTTCACAATGACACAGCCACCCCAAACATCTGTTAATGAAGACCAAGGTGAACCTAGCAAACCTCTGGCAAAGGGAAGCTCAGCACTGTGACTGGCAACCTGGCTGAGAGATTTTTGTCTCTGATCATGTGGTGAGAACATGCAGGGACAGTGAGCACCCCACTACTTCCACCAGGGTTAATTAGAACTATAGAAAATTGAGCTATATATGTGCACAGACACTCCCACCTAGTACTTCTTGTCCTGTAAAGCTAAAGCAGCACTGAAGGGAGCATGAATAACACACCTGCCTGGCAATGAAGCTGTCCTCAAACACTGCCTGCAGGACCAGACAACCTCCACACTGGGGGAAGATTTGAGACAACCTCTCCAAATCACCCACTCGCAAATCATATTCAGTTTTTGTCAAATTCAAGTCAGCCATAAGGAGGAAGGAGGGATTTGAGACAATAATTCTGCCAAATATTTGAGTTGTGAAGGGATCAATATTATTCAATACATTAAATAACTTAGGTTGGAAATGAAATGTGGTTTTTGTATTTTTTACAGGGATTATCTGCCAAATGGTGTACAGAAAGGCTTCTTTTTATTGTTTTCAAAATGAAACTTTCACCTGCTTTGCTTTGAAACAGCATTCTTTGTATTTAAAATTACTATAATTATGAAAAAAAAAAGTGTACGGGAAAAAAATCTAAAAATATAAGTTTCATGTCTGTCCAGATTAGCTTTTTCCCTTCCTGTCCAACAGGAAATCCCTGCAAGTCCTTCACTCTGGTGACCCCCAAGGAGCCCATTCTTTGCCCAGTTGTTGGTGCTAGCTAAGTCTCTCGATGTGTCATAGAGAGACTGATTGAAAGGGATAAACAAGCAGTTCTTATGCAGCTCCTTGTATCAGAATATACGAAACCCCATCTGCAATCCCAAAAATATCCTTATAAATGTATTTGTCAGTGCTCATCTTTTTTTTTGTCCCGTAAAATTATGTTTAAAAGGAAAAAAAGAAAATGCAGCTCAGGTCCCCTGGTGATTACGCTATGCATGTTATGAAACACTTTTAGTTTAATACTGATAAAAAGAGAGTGCAATCTCACAGTTTTCCAGTTTCCATTGCACTGAAACCACAGGACCTCCTTCAGGTTAAGCAGATATTGCTTGTGGAAATGTCTTTTTCTGCAGTGTGCTCAGTTCATTTACTTTCCCTTTCAGAGAAACTCCCTGGAGGGAACATCAGCCAGTATGAGAAAGGGCAGTGCCTGGCCTGCTGTGACCCCAGGCTCATCAGGACCCCGTACCTCAGACTGGCTTACGAGCAGCTCCGACCACTTCTGCCACTGGGGACACTTGTCCCTGTCATCAAATGTCGTCTCATTCGACGTCCAGCAGCACTGCTCATGGCTGTACCAGAAGGCAGACAGGCAGACACCCTCTTTCAGGTCTGTCATCCAATCCACAGCTAAATCTATCACTCCAGCTAATGTACCTGGGAAAAGAAATGCAGAAAAAGAAATGCTGGCATTAAAAACAATCAAGTTGCAAGGACACCAGATCTAATTTTAATAACAAAATAAAAGCTGTTATTTGGGTAAGCAGTCACAATGTAAGGCTGTGTTGTCAGCCTGGAGAAGAGAAGCAGCCTCCCAGCAGCCTCCCAGCACCTGAAGGGGGCTTATAAGAAAGATGGGGACAGACTTTCTATCAGGGCCTGTTCCAGCAGGGCAAGGGCTAACAATTTTAAACTAAGAGAGGTTGATTTAGAGTAAGTATAAGGAAAAATATTTTTACAATGAGGGTGGTGGAAACACAGGAATAGGTTGTCCAGAGAGGTGGATGCCCCATCCCTGGAAACATTCAAGGTCAGGTTTCACGGGATGGCCCTTAAAGGCCCCTTCCAACCCAAACTATTTTCTGCATCGATAAATACAAACATGCCAAAGAACTGGGGACAATAGCAAGTTTTTCTGACCTTCAACGCTCTCTCATAAGCTTTTATTTTAAACACCATCATTTTCATACTGACTAATGGGCAAATAGGGGAGATATAACCAACACCAGGCTGCAACCTGTCCCAGGCAGGTTCCCCATCTGGCTGAGATGGGGAGGATGTCATGCAGGGTCTCTATACACACACCTGGCCACGGGTCTCAAACCTCACTGTGTATTTCAGGGGTAATGGAGGAGAAGGATATGTATGTTTATGTACAGCTTTACTGGTCCCAGCACAGCAACCTTTTAGAAGGATGATTTCATTACAGATACAACATAATGCCAAATTCTGACTTATGAACTTAGCAGAATGGGGCTTTTGATATGTGTGTACATTGATTAGCAATCTGGACATGCAGAATAAAATTATCTTTCAAATCCTCCGTGTACCACAAGGCTCGTTTCAGCTTCTCCCCGGTAATTCCACAGAGCTACAGTGACACCCGCTGGCCACCAGACACAGACACAGGTAAACTTTGGGTCTCTTTACACAGACACAAAGAAAGAAAATTTCTGCTTCTCTAGGTCATTTGCTCATCAGCAATAACAACCTGCCCCAGCAGCAGCACCCGCAGAGCAGGTGGGTCCCCAGGAATGCAAGAGCAGCAGGAATGGGAGGCTGGGAGCAGCCAGAACACAGAGAGGCAGACCTGTGTGCTGTCCCTATATCCATTCTTTCTGGAAAGAATTAAACCACCAACTGATACAAGAGTCATTTCATGTTCTCCAGATCCCTCTCATATACAATGGAAAGCAGAAGTCATCATTACTTTTAAAAATAATCATTAATAAAATTTCAGGAGACTGCTGATTTATTTGAACAGAATTTATCCATGCATATCAATGTACTGGGGAAAAATACTCTGTAAAATGCAAATTGGTTTGGTTTTATGTTTCCAAAACTTATGGATTTGTGGCTCCTGCAAAGAATGCAGTTATGTGAAGCAGGGGTGGGGGCTGCTCCCTTTCCCCCAGCAGCTGGAGCACACAAGTGGGTCCAAGAGCTGGTTTATTTCATCTGGAACTTAAAGTTTTCTGATTTTCATTTCTGTAAAAGAGACAGGGGGAAAAACACATTTCAAATAATTCAAGAACCTTTTTTTTTTTTACTCCAAAGAGCAGAAAAAACCCACAGGTTCTTCTCCCACCCTTCAAAAGGATACTTGCCCCCACACTGACAAGCAGTGGTGCTCAGGGTAGCAGTGAAGAATTTCTGTTGTATAAAAATAATCTGAAGCACTATACAGATATACTAGACAGGATGGCACACACACACACAAAAATAAAAGGCTGCAGAAGGGAGTGATGATGTCTTTAACAATTCTTTTCTTTCATTAAGATCATGCCTTAATTTGGTTATTCTTTTCCATTTTTCCCAAGTTTCTATGGAAACATTGAACCATACTGCTAGATGATGATGAATCATTGCATTGCTGGCAACATCAGCATGCATAGCTTCCTGCTTTGCAGTGAGCTCTAAATTCTCCTCCAACTTTCTGGAAGTTTCAGAAACAAGGAATTTTCATCTCTTGGACATGAGCACCAAATGCTGTGCCTCTTGCATCCTCTCTTCATGGATCTTTAACATTCTCTGTAACCTTCAAAGTTTGCATTCCACTTAACCAAATTAAGCTGCATATTAATGCTACCTAG
Organism: Hypocryptadius cinnamomeus; assembly: GCA_013400635.1. Taxonomy (NCBI): domain Eukaryota; kingdom Metazoa; phylum Chordata; class Aves; order Passeriformes; family Zosteropidae; genus Hypocryptadius; species Hypocryptadius cinnamomeus. The sequence continues at coordinate 21,280 of VYZP01023330.1, read as the reverse complement.
CAAAAGGTGCAAAGGAAGACAGACTTTGAATGTGTTTCCCCAATAAAGTTAATAAACATACTGAAGACAAAACATTCAGTTCTCTAATATAATAAGCTCACAGGCACCTCAGCACCAGTAAGACAATGTGCTTAATTATGCAGCTGATTAACTAAATTCTTAGGGATCCACATAAGCAGGAAAATGCTTTTTACTACATGCAATTTACTACACCAGCCTTCAAGAGAAGAAATTCATAAGGAGGCCCAGGATAATAATGTAATAGTGAATGCTTCACTGCCTGTGACCAGAGCTAGAAGTTTTTTAAGTTCTGAATTTTTGCAACTTTAAGTGCAATTAATGCAAGTGCTAGACAGTTTGGCATCTCAAGGTCAAACTTTTAATTTTTTGTGCTTATTTTGGCTGCCAAGACTGTAAAAGAGCATAAATTTATCTCCATGCTTCTCCCATCCAAGGAACTGAGCTTGTTTCCCCTTCCATGTAACCTCCTCCCTGGAAGAAAAATAACAAAGTACTCCAAAGCCAGACAACGATGAACTCTATTTTAGATATTAGCCTTTTACCTCTCTCCTTTTCCTTTTGGTGATGATGGCAAAATTCTTCCTTTACAGTGCCCTAATGAGAATGCTAAAAATTTGCTTTGAAAAGATAGTTTTCCTCATGCACCTGTGTCAGAAAACAGCATCACCCAAGTGGTGCAGCACAGAATTACAAAGGGAATTCTTGCACATCCAACCTCAGCATCAGAGCATTTCAGCATTACTATGATGGTACTTATTGTCACATAGCTTTAGAAAACACAGACACTTGCTGGTCTATAAAGTGCATATGTTTTCAATTGGCCAGTAGTAAGGGTTAGGCTGAGGAACAGCCACTGGTCTGCAGGCACAATGGGCCCAGCAAAAATTCAGAATTCCTTAAAAACAAATGCCTAAAATTTTGGCATCCATAGGTAAATTTTTAGGCTCACCCTCCATGCACTGCTTTACATGAGGAAAGCATGGAAACTCTGACTGAGACAGGCCTAGGCAGTGTTCAATATCTTTTTCTAGACCATTGTGTGAACAGTCTTCATCTGATCTCCTCACCAAAGAACATTTGTGGGGTTTACTGTTCCTTCCCTTTTCTCTGCAATTAGCAGGCTTTGGCTATCAAAGCCTCATTTCCAGGAGCTCCTTAGTGCCCTTCCTGCCGTTTGACTGTGTCATACACCATCATCTCCCTCCAGCCTGATGTTCAAGGTGCTGTGGGTACTTGCCACAGACTGGAGGCAGTGAGAGGCTCTGCTCAGGCTAATTTATGTGTGCACCCTCACACAGGAAACTATGGTATGATCCCAGTGGCTGCTGTTACATTCTCAATACATGTCAGTGTTATCTGTAACCCTGAAGCTGGCTCTGCTGTGAGCAGGAAGCCAGAGCAGAACCCCCTCCAGACATCCCTTTCCCACCTACACTTTTCTGGGACTAACAAAGGATGCAGGTTCAATGACACTCCAAAAACATGCCATATATATATCATACATATATACATATATGCATGATATATATATATGACATGATACATGTATCATACTGCCAAATGGGATGATCCTCTCCTTCCTGCCTCTATCAGCTATATTTTGCTTGCTTATGGCTCTGTGATGACTAGCACTGCTGAACCCACAAATCAAATGAAAACTAATCTGGCGTAAATCCATTTTTTCTAGCAAGTCAGAACCAATATTCACTCATCCAGTGCAGCTGCACATGCACAAAGCAACAGGGCCCAGTGACAGATGCACTGGAGAACAAGGATTGCTCCTTTTGGTCTTGTTGGATCATGTTGGCAGTAGAGGTGCAGCCTTTGAGGCTTTCCAAAATCTGAAAGATAAAGTTTATCAAATCAATGGGATTTAGGCTTCTAGATCAGTTGAGCTCCATTTAAACTCCTGGGCCTGGGTAAATGACCCAAGTGCTTTTGGAAACTTGTGGAAGCCCCTGGCAGCCTCTTCCCAAGAGTCCCATCTTGCTGTCCTCCATGCCCAGCACAGGGATAGCAGGGGCAGAATGCTCCATGGGACCCTGATGTCCTGAGCACTGCTGCTGCCACTTTTCCCTTTCTCTCCCACTCCTTGCCATACTTTCTGCTTCCTCCAGTAATGCCTGGACCCAGCTGCCCAAGAGTTCACCCAGGGTCCATCCACTGAGCCAGGCTGCTCCCCTTGGAGCAGCAGCAGCTTCTGCCTATTCAGCAGAGGAGGGGCCATGGAGGAGCCAGGCTGGTCCATGCAATCCCATCTGGTCATACAGATGCCCATGCAGCACGCTTTCTTCTCTGAGCAGGCAATGTTTTACAAAGAGAGGAAAACAACACAAAATGCCTCTTGACTGCACCACCATCTCCTCCCTCCCCAAACCTGGTTAAGATACCTGACTAATTTGGTTTGACTCTCTGAGGTAAAACACGTTGGTCTGCACCCTTGTCGTTGAAAAGGTTGCAAAAGCTACCAGATCTCAGCTGTAGCTCACCCTCAACCCCCATTCCCAAGCTGGCCATATCAGTTAGGGCTTATCAGAGGACAGTGACTCTGGCTTTTAACAGCCTTGAGGATTTCAGCAAGAGGTTTCATTGAAAATTAGAACTGAATAAAACCTTCTGGGATGTTTTTACTAAAACGGGAATGTGTGCATGTTCACAACACTCTTTGTACGAGGAGAGGATTACTGAGGTCACTAGAGCCCTCAAGGGCTTGCTCTAACTTTATTTGCAGGCAGAATTCTTCATCCCAGATGAGACCAACCCTGGCCTCCGGGCAGGACTCAGCAGCCCTGGTAGTACACAGTCTATCAGACTCTCTTCCCATCTCACCCTCCCAACCAAGTTTTTGTGGAAACAATTACATGTCTATGAAATTACACAATTTGCCAAACACGTCACTTCAGAAATGTTTTCTCAAGAACTTTACCAGTACTTCTGAAGCTCCTAACAACTGTAATGAACATATTGACTTGACAGATGCTGAGCAGGAAATTCACATCACCCCTTGGAAACTGGGAAACTTCACATGGTGCTTTCACCAAGCAGCATGACACAGGAGCACCCTGACATCACTGAAAAAGCACAAAAAATGGCAGCTGTCTGAGCTAGGTCAGAGAAGTGCAGCTTTCCAAGCAGGAAGATGTGCTAAACTGAGGAGAAGACAGGAACAATTGAGGAAGTTAATGAATTTGCCATGTGAGTTTGAGCAGGCTGTTAAATATGTAATGTCTGTCTGGCCTGGAAGCAGATCTGAAACCAAGTCTGAAACTGTATTTTGCCTTCATGTCTACATAAAGAAGATAACCTAGAGGAAATAGCAGTTTATAAAGCCCCCCCTTGAGTGTCCACAACCAGTATTTTCCCCACATCATATTTTTTACTTGCAGAATTAAAGTGATGACAAGAAAAAAAAAATCCTAAAAATAAAATTGCCTTCTGCAAAGCAAAGATTCAGAAAGTCAAAGCAGCTCATTGAGTATGAAGCACTCAAATGCAGATTTCCCAAAGCAATAGAAAAATCCCTCTGCTGGTGAAAACATTTTTTCTAGGTCAGCAGTCAAAAGGAGACTTCTCAAGTGAGTATTTTTATTTAGAATCATAACTGCAGGAATGTAAAGTTGTCTTTTTTGCTTAAAAACAAAAAACATCAGTGGAGAGACAATGAAGTACAAAGAGAAGCAGATGGAACTGCAGCAGCTGGAGTGGGATGCTTCAGGCACAGCTGTGACACTAACACATACATACCTGCCAGTAGTCCTATGAGAAGCATTACAACCCATCCTGACCAGGCATCCAGCAAACTCTTGATGAACTCCCATATGGATTCTTTACTTTTGCTTGTAATCTGAAATGAAGCACACATATAGATGTGTTGCTGATTTGGGTTGACAGTTTCAGAGTACACAGTTTAAAATAATTAAACTCCTAGATGGTGCATACAATTTCACTACTCTCTACTTCCTTCAGTCCTGATAATTTATTCAGAGATGCTCAGCTGATTAAGTTGCAGCAGCCCTTTCATATGTACAAACTCAGGGCATCCCATGTCCGTATATTTCAAAGTTCTCCTCAAGTCATCCCACGTCTATATGTTTAGAAGTTCTCCTCAAGTCATGCAAGAAGGCAGGAAGCAATAGCTTTGGAAAACTGCTTGTTTTTGTCCCTGCCAGGATGGCTGTGGCCCAGGGACGTGAGGCAACAAAGCGTGGCACCGGTACCTTGCGATGGCGGTCAGTGTCACGCGACTTCTCCCGCAGCCAGTCGATGGTGTGGAAATCTTCGTAAGTTCCAACATCAGGAAAAGGCTCATCCAGAAAATCCATCAGGTTGCCTGAACCATTCATGTCTCCTGCATTGACCATATTAGGATCTGTATGTAGAGGAAAAACAAGTTTGTCAATAAATTCAAGAAGCTTTGTCAGAAACCAAGTTTTCTGAAATACCTCCACAAGGCAGGATGTCAAGCATGAACAGCATGAACAGTAGTCCTGGGGGGCACACACATGCCCCCCATATCTGCTTTTAAGAAAGCAGGGGCAGAAACATCCATCACATATCCTACTAAAGCACAAGAGGAAATAAAAGATACCTGTCCCCAAAGCACAACAAACTGTTAGAAGAGGCATTTGATGGGAACTCGGATGAGGGCACTTATGAATATGTCTATTCCAGCAAGGTGGTCTGTTCAGGGGCATTGGAACAAGGTGGGCAATGGAGGAGAAACCAGAATCAAAATGTACCAGAGACACAAACCTGACAGAGCAAACATGAAGAACATGAGCAGAAACAAACCTCACCATTCACATTAATTGGAGAGCTACTGTGTGTGTGCCTCTGGGATACAGGCTCAGCTGCTGGTTCAATCTGCACATGAGAAAGTGGCAGCCAGGTCCAGGAGGGCTCCAGCAGCTGGGCAGGGGTCCTGGGCTGGGACTGGAGGAGGCAGCTGTGCACTTCTACGTCACTTAATGAAGTGTTGTTCTAAAGATCGTTAATCCTATCCATCCTAAAAGAGATGCCTGGAAAATGGTGTTTTCCAGAGAATACCATGGTATGACTAAAAAAAATCTGTCATCATGGAGTTGCAAGGGAAAAACACGAAAACACATAAGAATGGAGACATACACAGCCTTTTGATGGTCACTGATGAGGCCAGCACAGCACCAATGACTGCCACCCACTTCGTTCCACCGGGTATAGAAACGGGAATTTCACAAGAATTTGAATATTTGAAACTGTGAGGAAATTTCCCAACTCTGTAATTGGAACAGGCAAAAATGTAGCAGATAAGCTTTTAGTGGACTGTCCATAAACCCTCATACTCTGCTCAGCCCTCTTTACTTAGTGTCTTTTTTCTTCCCCTCTCCCCATTTTCAACTGCTTTACTTGAAACCTCACCATGTCATTTTTTACCTTAGTGGGGACTTCAGCAATATAATAAGTAAGAATAATCAGCTTTGTCAGTCTCTGCTCTCCACTGTGTAGGGTTTTTGGGTGACACAGACAACGTGCTGAGCACAAGCAGCTGAGAAAAGCATTATCTTACAGGCAACCAGCAAGTCACCATTATACCATTAAGAGAAGCCCTTTCAAATGCGGAAATCAAGTAATCTCCAAGCACCACGGCTTGGAGTTCTGTTTGTCTGAAAGAGAATCAAGCAGGTGAATCACAGCCTGGGGAAGGAAACTCAATGCAGAGCAGGTGTCCCATGCAGCGCTGCAGAGCACAAACAAGCTGCCACAAAACTGGGGTGATTTAAAAAGCAGAAGCCAAGAAGAGCAGCAATGGAGAACAGAGATCCTTCTCCAAGCAGGTGGGAGCACGCTCCCACCCTGGCTGAGTGAAACGGGAATCTGAAGGTGGGGTGATGTTCCTGACCACAGGAGCTGGAGCTGCAAGGGGATGCTGAGCTCAGTGTCTCCTACGAGGACTGGAAAGGGAAGCTGAAATGAGGTGAAAGGATAAGACCATGCTATTACTTGGTAACATTGTGATACTTTGCAGGTAATTTGCTTCACCCAATGCTTCCCATACAGCAAAGCAGGGCCTGTAGAGAACGTGCAGCTCAGACTGTCTGCCTGCACAAGGCAGCACCCTCTGCTAAATAAACAAACTCCTGGAAACTGAAAGCGTTGGCAAGTTTTCCTTCATACCACAAGAAAATTACCCATCATGCTAGTTATATCACGTAAAAAATAGCTTTTTAAGTATGTTGTCAATGCCCAGCACATGACAGTATTGTGATGGATAATACCAGGCCAGACCACAAGTATGTAGGATAATTACAATCTCAGTCTGAATCTATCCCAAAAATACGTGCTACACAACATGTCCAAGGAGAGAAAAAATGTGCTAGAGACCACAAGGCCATGGAAGACTAAGAAAACAAACAAACTTTGAACTCAAGGTACCGTACCAGTACCTGGGAACTGCAGTGAACTGGATGATTTCCAGCCTTAAAGTTCACATCAGGTACTATGCTTTTGAAAGCAGAGATGTGATATCAGATTATGCAAAACACAATTTTAGTAAATAAAACCTAGCTACAGCACTTTTGGACTGAGTACTACAGAGTTTCCATCTTATATCCCATCACCAAGCACTATAAGTATCTCTTTCCTTCTCTTTATTTTGCATTTATTTCTCTCACTTTACTTTGGCATCTGTAATCATTTACAAGGTTTATTTCAGGATGAGCTAACTTGCCCTCCAAGTTAAGCTTGCAGAGATGCTTTCAGTTCTGTCAGCAGAACTGGAGCTTTACATCAATCAGTCAGTCACAGTCATTTTAATATACATAAATTAAGGGCAAATTAACCTCGTGCAAACATGAATTATAGCCAGGTGTACTGCAGCAATACACCCTGATGATGGCAAAAGCATGACCAGCCATGGTGCTGGTTGTCTCATCTACCATGAGAAATCTGCACTATACCCAGGACACTAAAACCTAGACTCCTTTCACAGCTGATGACAGGAAATGAACTCTTTACACTACAATGAAAGAGATTACTTCCCAGAAGGGATAATTTCTGTTTATTGATCAGAAAGAGATGTCAGAGGTAGACATCTTCATCTGGTCTAATGATCACAACACTACCAGTTCAAAAGAAACATTGCAATTCCATGACATGCAGAATTAGTTACAAAAGCAGCTCCTCAGACCTGAGCATCTAAGAGATTTGGATGCTCTGACAGAGCTTACTGTATACAATGGAACATGTTGAGTCTTTCTGAGGAATTGTCTAACATTTGTATTTTGTCCCTTTGCTGTTCCATGTCTTAGACATCCTTGCTGTCCTTTCTACTACATTTGCAGATGCTGATGCAACATAATCTGTGCAAGGGCTGTTTCCTGCCTAGTCTTTTCCTAATAATTTCTGGCACTCCACCAGCTTTTCCTAGGGCAGACATCCAACACTAAGCAGTCTGCTGTGACTCCTTGAGTGACAGTGGCCAGCTTGGAGCCCATCATTCTGTAATCTCTTAGGGACATTTTCCCCTTTATCCACTTCGAATTCCATCAGCCATTTTATTCCCTACAATACAGTAGAGAGCCTTAACAGTGAGCACTCATTTTTACTAACTAGCTTACTGTACCTACAACTGAACACGTGTGCCAATAGTGTGCTTTAACAACTGCAAATGGGTTCTTTCTAGAAACTGAGCTAGAAAACAAAGAAACCTGACTGAACCACACATCTCTGGAACTCACAGGGTTCTGATTAGCAAACTTCCCTGGATTTAGGCCCATGCCAGAACTACTGTGATCCTCTAGATGTAGCAGTCCTGGCAGGGACTGAGTCACAAATCAAAAGAGGCCACAGTGCTGGACTGACAATTGTGCCTCCTGATAGAGGCTTTCCTGGCTGCCACATAAGCCTAGACATCTTCCAGAAATCTTGTGCCAGATGAATCTCATGGTCAGTCCCTGATCTCCCAGCTAGCCATGCACAGTATTCTAAAGCCAGAACAAGTTAGTTACCCTACAAATTTCAGAGGAGCTGCATGAGAACAAGTTGGAAGTAAAGGTCCAAGTATCAGCCTGTGAAGCTTTACGACTGTAGGAAACCAGATCATTTTTGAACACATAGGGAAAGCAGAGATTCATGCAAACAAACTAGAAAAGCCAGGGTGCAAACACAGGGAGCTGCTGATGGAACAGAACACACCAACAAGCACAGCTGGTACTACATAGACACAAGATCTCGTTACATTTACTCACTCTTCGTTCTTTTCTAGAGAACCAAAAGGTAATAGTATTATTGTATTTAGGGTCACATTTATTCCACAAGTCTCACAGTGATTAAAATCATCACTTGACTTCGAGCAGCTTGGAGCTAAGTTTTAGAGAAGAGCACTAAATCACATTTACAGTGAAAATGCTGACAAACTCAGCTTTAGAGCACTGTTACAGCACGTGCAAATGCAAAGCCACAGCTAGAAAAGCTCTATCAGTGAGCTGACATGCTAGGTAGTATGCTGACTGACTGATCAGATATGAAATGTATCTGACATGGCAAGCACAGACCAAAACATCCCACAGTTCAAAGAGGCTGAAAAGTATACTGATGGAAAGCAACGAGTTGAACAGTCATCAAAGGAAAAGTCTTGGCCCTGGCCTATTGCTCCTAGACATGCTAGTTCCATGCTATGTTCCCCTCATCCTGTTTTCTGTTTTAATTGGATACATTGCACTGAGGCAGGCAGTATGATTTTTAATGCAATTCCAACAGGTTTCAAGTTACTTTCAACAGATCACAGTTACTGAATTACTTCAACACTTCAAATGTTTCTAGCAGACAAACGTTCACCTACATGCTTTGCTGTTTTCCTTGAAGTGGGGGGTTGCTATGTGACACATGACAGGATGCAGGCAGCAAAGGATACCTCTCTTCTGCTGTGGCATAAGGAATAAATGAACCTTGCAAGAGGCTGGGAGAAGAAAGCAAAAGTCTAAATGCCAATTGCAAGTTTCTCAATTCACATTTGGAGTGCCTTTGTCAGGGTGTCCAAAGCATCACCTGTTCCATTTCCAAAAAATGTATCACGCGTTAGCCAATATGCCAAAGGAGATCACAGTGTGTCTCAGGGATTTTCTATGCTCTAGTTCCAACACATTCACTGTGATAAAACAGAGGAGATCCTACTCCAGACACAAAGCTTTTGAATCATGACTCCATCAGAGCTGAGCCCACCACTCACCTGAATTGTTGGTCAGATGAGCTGTGTTCATGTGGCATGACATGACAGCAGTTACTGCAAAAATGAAGGTGCAAGGGGGCTGTGAAAATCCCTGGGATTTATTTTCTGTAGTAGTCAGTAATGAACAATGCAATTTTATTGGCAATCCTCACAATGGCCATCCCTTTGCACAAGCAGATGGTTTGCCACTCTGTACTTGTATTGACTGTTCCAAGGACCAAGAGTGGTGCCCCAGCCTCATGGCCTTTATCTGCTCAAGGGGATCTGTCAAGCAAAGGCACCTCCTCCTGAGAGCTGGGTGCTCTGCCAGCATCCATCCACCCCAATCCCAAGGAATTTAGACCCAGTCACAGAGATGGACACAGAGCACTCTCCTCACAGGGCCTGAATCCAGGCAAACAGGTCAGTGCTGCCAGCAGAGTGAGCTGAATCACAGAATCATGGAATGCTTTGCGTTGGAAGGGTCTGTGCTCAGAAAGAGCCCTAAGAGGGTGAGGCTGAGGAAGAAAGTTCCTAGAGCCCAGCACAGCTACACCACAGGTCTTCAGCACCACCTGGCCAGAGAAAATGGGCCTGAGGGGCAGCCAGCAAAATTATTAACAGGGTCCCCATGAAAAACATAAATGAAAAGTACAGGGAGATGATTATTTCTTTTGTGGAAGGGTCAGAGACTGAGGTCTGCTTAGCCTAGAAGAGATCAAGGAAGGCCAAGGTGGTGTGGATGTAATTCCCCTTCCACCACCTGCCACGTAGAAGATGATTTAGAAATGGCAATGTGTGATATAGGAGACAAGTAAACAGTTATTAAATATTCTTCTCAACAAGAAGTAAGAAGCTGTTGGGTGGTGATTTTACAAGGAAGAAGTCTTCAGCTAAAGTAAGAAGCCTGAATCCCCAGCAAGTTAAATGGGTGATTTTCTATAGGTTGAAAAATATTTGCAGGCAATTTAAGATTATTCAATTTAGAAGCTTCAGATTGAACAAGCCAAACAAGTTATTGACCTTCTGTCTTAATGATGAAGTTTATAAAATGTGTTAAAATGGCCTTGAACCAGAGTAATCAAGTTCAGACCCCTGGAAAAAGCAGAAAATAATGAACCCACTTACAGCCCTTTTTTTGAAACATAATATGGGGGAAAAAATTTCCCTGTAAATTGAGAAAATACAGAGGAAAGACAAGATTTTAAAATTGGCAAATGCCTTTCCTACAATTCAAGGACTAATTGCACAGCCTCCAAATACATGTAAATAGCTCTGCAAACCCTCAGTTTCTCACCACACTAGCACAGGCAGGCTGCAGCATCAGAAACAGCACAGTAAAATATTGCAGCATTTTATTGTATGGCCCCACCACCACATATTATGGAGTTTCCAGCTATGATAGTGTGGTCAAGTTAAATACAGTCACGTCTTTGATGTGCAGCTTTACCCTGAATAACCTCTATGGAAAAAATTACAAAGCCACAGCAGAGCTCAAAAAACACAGGGCACCAGATCACAGGGGAGAGGGCCTTGGAGGGAAGGGAAAAGCAGGAGGGAACATTTGGGATAAATGGCAGAAAACTGAGGCACTCCCCGGACCAAACCACAGCCTTCAGCTGCCCCCCCTCAGCCACCACACGTGCTCATGGGGGGAGCCCAGAGAACAGAGCTGGCCAGGAGCACAGGGGTGACATGGATGGGAGCTGATACCCAACCAACAGGGCTTCCCACCCTTCCACCACAGCCAGCTCCCTCTTCTCCTTTTCTCCTCCATTCTCTTCCTCTGAGGGGTAAACCACACCTCAACATCCCACTCCCTGCTCCTTCCCACGATGACTCTCCCTTTAGAAAACAATTTCTTTTGGTATGAAATATCATGTGCCTGTTCCCCCTTCAAGTTTTCTTGGAAAGTCTGAGCAAAATTAGTTCAGCTGCTCAGTTGTGTCAGAAAAGGGGGG
>VYZP01023329.1:0-14579 GCA_013400635.1 Hypocryptadius cinnamomeus | reverse complement strand
AATCTGCAGTGATGTAGTGGGTGGTTTGGTTTGATTTTGTTTTTTTTTTCCCTAAAACTGTGCTGAGAGCTGGCATTTGAACAAGGAATAGTGATGAATGAAAATGCTTCCTGTTCTTTTTATTAAAAACTACTGAAAATTATCACTGTGTATGTGGGAATGATGGAGAATGACAAATTCACTAACCAAAGGGTTGAACTCAGACTGTTAGAAATGACATGTATCCTTCTACTGACTGAAAGAATATCATGAATGTAAATAGATCTGCTAACCTCTGTTCCCTTGCCTGGGTTTCAACTCTGTATTTCACAACTATGAAAGTACTCGGATGTCAAGTGAATCATATGAAGTACAAGAGAGAAATGACTTTTTTTTTTTTTCCTGTCTTGTCCCCTCCACATTTTTCAAAATTGCAGCCACAGGAATAAGTCTTCAGGCTGGCCTCACCCTTCAGGGACCTGGAGCTTGAACCAGGGCACACCTTATGGATGGGAGATGACGGCAAACAGAGATGGAAGAGACTACTTCATCAGGTAAGAGGGCAGCGTGGGCTGTGCAGTGTGGGGCACAGCACTGCAGCCCTGCTCTCAGCTGTATCCTCTTAGAATCCTAATTCCTGCCTCAGCCCAACACAGTTAATGTTCACTGCTTTGATTTATGGCACAGGGATAGCTCAGACTGTGCTTTCTGCTCTTTGTTTTGGTGCTTGGTTATTTCATTTGCTCAAGAAAATGTTGATAATATAAGGACCTGTAATTCTTTGAGAATTACAAGTAAGGTCATTAACAAAAGATGAATAAAAAATAAAAATGCCATGTTTAAATAATGAGACAGAAGGTCACTTCTGACTGAGACTTCCAACTCTCCTCCATGTTGATGCCTTAGGATTTAGCTTTTATATTTTTCAGATCCTGTACTGCTTTAGTAAATAACTCTAAAACTCCACAGCCTGTCAGCTACTGTTCTCTTGTTTTATTCAGACTAAGCAATTCCTCTCTAGGCCTGCAACTCAAGGACACCTTATCGTCTCAGGCCCAGAGAAATATAAAGAGCAGTGAAGAGGGGTGGCAAACTTGGAGTAAATGACTTCATTACCTGAAACTGTAATTGGAGGATTAACCCCTTATACGTAAATAGACCAAACTTTTAACTTGTGACCATTGTCCACCTTGAGTAAAGCCCCCTGGAGGCTTTTGACTGCCCAAGGTGCACCTATTGAAGGCCTTTAATGAAGACCACTTTTATACTCCTAATTTTGTCTAGCTTCTGTTTTAGGTAGCCACTCCAAGGCATCAATGTGAAGTCTTTTGGTTTGCCTAATATATTCATTATACTGGTAATAAGAAAGTGTGTGTTTGGGTCCTGTATAGTAAATATAATAATTCTTAGCTTTCCCATCGTTTTTAGCTCTGGTTTAAAAAATAAATATCAATATGTATGATATAATTGTAAACATAATTGGTTTTTCTTTTCCCATTGTAAGCTGTGGATAATAATTTTTTTAAATCACTGAGGTGCCTTGGATAAAACATATTTTGCTGTTCTAGCAAATGTACTCTTAGGTGGCTTTTGAACTTCTTCACTAACAAGGGGTGATGGTAGGGTTAGCAGAACCATTGGATGTTTGGCATTCTTTTCTTTAGCTTACATTTCATTTTAAGGTTAGCATTTTGATTCTATTCTTGTGAAGTTTTGGCTTTTTAAATTGTTATTTTTAATAACAATTTAATATTTTTAAATTTTGTCTTTATCAACCTATTTAGAAACTTGCAGGTACTTGAAAAAGTCGTGGATAAGAATTAGAGTTCTTTTAACACAGAGTAGAAGGATCAAACATATTTTTAATTGACTGTTAAAAGTCTTTAATTCTCTCAAGATCCTTCAACTGCAAAAAATAATTGTAAAGCATAAGGCTGAAGATCCCTGTAACTGTGCTTCGCTTCCCTAGCCCTTTTGCCCACAGGGTATGCCTTGGCTTCCTAGGAGGCATTTGCTTTCAGAGCCAAAGCAAGATTTGTAGCAGCCTGGTGACCTGAAGGCTTTCAAGATTTAGAGCAATTTCAGACCTGTCCAAATTGGAACAAATTTTCTGGGTTAATGAGGGCTCAGAAGCTGACTTTGAAATGTTGTTTTCTTGCTTCAACAAGTATTTGTCATTCTTTGGATGTCTGAAAGATGGGCAGTATGAAGCTGAATGCCAGGCACAATATAACTGTATTAGCATAGGTTTTCTGCCTGACTTAATTAGGCTTTTCAAGAAGTATAGATGAGCCTCCAAAGTACTGTGCAGATGTGAGACTGTTGTTTCTATTACTCAAACTAGTGAAGATACCTGCACATCTCATTCTTATTTTCTGCAGACTGTTGGCATGTTTTCATCTGTGTGAATGAGATTCATTTGAAGGATTAATATCCTGGTTATGAGGAGAGGTGCTACATTTGATTGCTTCTCTTTTCTCACTGGTCACATAATGGGATGCTGCAGTTGTTGTGTAGCTGTCAACAGCTTTAGCTTACAAAAAGCAGTGCCTTAGTACTCATTAATTTTGCAATTTGGTGATGTTTACTAATCCTCTGTAGCTAATGATTATTTTGTTTATTTTTTAATGGCTTTTAGTACCTTAAAGTGCCACATCCCTCTCTTAAATTGAGAAAACTGCATCTAGGAAAAAAAATTCATAACAGGGAGTGCCAAATTATGCCTTAAGTAATATGAGGCCTGTGGTTGTTTTGTTGTTGGGATAGTTGTTTCAGGTTTTTTCTCATGCTCTTACAAGGTGCTTGTTTTTCATTCTCTTTTGGGCTCTGTTCTTCCTTCCATTTTTCTCTGCATGTGGATAACATACTACGTGGAGAAAAATAGTCTGCTCTGAGAGGTAAATGGCATGAAGCCTCTGTAAAAAATGATCACTAGAAGCCTTTGATGTTTTGTGCCAGATTTTCCAACCCACCGGAATCTCTGAGCAGTTTCAGGTGCAAGGTGAACACTGCTACATACCTACACATTGTGTGGTTTACAGTACATACTCCTACAGTACATACTCATACAGTATTGAATGCTTTGAAGCAACAGCATTGGCTGTAGCATGTGCACAGATGTAATACCTCAGGGAACATCAGCCCAGGTGGCTACTACCATGTGACTGGTAGTTCCATTAGATATATCTTGGTTTTAGAAGAATGACCAAAGACTAAATAGAGCCAGTGACTTGCCAATGATTCCTCTGTGGAGGTGTACATGGCATTTGTCCTTACAGTGACTGTTATTTGGCAGAGAAGCTCTCTCTGGCTTTCAAAACAACTGTTTTTGCAAATACTACATGATACTGTATAAATTATAACAGAATTTAATTTTCTTTCCTTCATTTTCACACCTAGATTTTAGGAATGATATAGTGAGATGACTGTTGATTGTTATGCCAATAAAGACAGGAGAGAGATCAGCGAGATAGCATTTTTATTGTCTCTAAGGCTTTTTATAGCCATGCAGATTATCAAATTGCATCACACTGAAGGAGAAAAAGCAATTCAAATACTTTGCTTGGTTTTGATTAAAGATTTATAAACCAGGTATTATCACAATGAAATGTATGTGTGAGTTCTGTACAAGGAAGTAACATAATTCATAGCAACATTAACTGCTTTATAATTAAATAATTTACTTTGTGCCATATGTACATATCCATTCATCTGTAAGCAGACATATTGTAATTTTGAAATTGTGGGAGGAATAGAGAATCCAGGAGAATCTTCTGGTGAAATGAAATGTAATTATATAGTGTTGGTGCAATTGCTTTAAGGCATGAATGGGAAGAGATGTTTATTCTTTCTGCAGAAGCAAATTTGATTTCTTTCAAATCTCTGAAAGCCCTTATGACATCAGCTAATCAGGGGCAGCTTCCATCACCACGCAGTGCTTTTGTAAAAGTGTGAGAATAATCTTTTATCAAAATACTTTCAGATGTTGCTATCAATTCATTATCTCTTCTGTACAGATGGCACAACCAGGGTCATTTTGCAAACCTCTAAAATATTTTTTCTTAAGTTTAGGCCATGGTAAATAAAAGTTTCAGAACTTCACCCTTCCCTTTTAACTTGCCCCTTTTATTTGAAATAGCATTATGATATAAGTAATACATTTCAATATGGGAGGATGGCAATCATCTAGTATTCTCCCAGCATATTTCTGTACTGCACAAGCAGCATTAAACTGGACTTTTAATATGAAATAATCTGCATATGGTATATTTAACCACTTTAAAGTCCTAAGTGTTTTATTTGCATATATGCTGTGTAGAATATGAATATGAGAAATTCTGTAATGTTAATTTGAATAAAAGCATGACACTTATTAAAAATAGTTTTGTGCGAATATAGTATTCCAGAGAGCAGAAGGAGCAGAAGGTTTTGGCTGATTTTGTATACAAAAGATTAAGAGTCACGGCAATTTTAGGTCCTTATTTTTCCCACTGCTGTGATCTTACTGATTTTTGGACCTGTACATTTTTGTCCTTTCCCTTTTGCTGCTTGTCAGATCTAGAGGGAAGTTGATAGAGGGAAATACACAGGCAAAAGCTAATAAAAAGTCAGTCTTATGGAGAAAGCAATAAATTTTATGTTGGTTTTGCTCTAAGCCAGTCCTTTCCATGGTCTGATGAAGCTGTAGAACGGTTTAGCATGGAAGAATCCTCTGAAGGTCAGCCTGTCCAGCCTCCTGCTCAGACCATGGATATTACCAGGTGATGAGCATTGCTGCCACATGAAATATCTGAATGGTTTGAGAATGGAGTTGCAACAGAGTTGTATTGTCTTAAGCTGCCCTGCACCTGCACTTCAAGGTGCAAGTTGAAGCAACATTCACTGCCTTCAAAAGTCATGCCTTTTTGATTCCTATTGCTGTTTAATTCATAAGGAACAAGATACTTTGGTATTTTGATGGCTCTGGTTTCTGTCATTCAAATAAAGACCAGAGAATGTGAAATAAAATTAGCTGAAAGGAAGTGTAACCCTTCTCGTATGAATTTAACACAGGTTCCACTAAGGTGTAGTTAGTTACTAGATTCTCAAGATAGAGGGGTCTGTTAGGTCAGTTAATTGCCATATCTTTGTTTGTAAGAGGTGCTATTGGTTGTGTTTACTTTATTTTGCTTTATTATTTTGTATTGATTGTGTCTACTTATTCTTGCTATTGCCTGGGAGAGGATGATGGGGTCTGTCTGTGTTTCCACTTTGGTTTGCTCCCTATTTGACTCCAAGGACCCTGACCATCTGTACTTTGTGCATATTAGCTTGCTTCTGTGCTCCAGTCTGGAAAAAACTGAGCAAACAGTTGGGATCCCAGACAGGAAATTAAAGGAAGCGCACCCAGAGATCAAAGCCTCCATAGTGCACAGCAGAACTGGGAGAGCGCTACTTGTCAAAAGTCTTTTTGAATTTTATTTCTGTTAATATGACATGGTTGCTAGGGTAGTTGAAATTACTAAGTGACCCACCTAGCAGATGAGGGAAACTCTGAGGATGTAGGCTGCTTGGACTTCAGCAAAGTCTTTGATATTGTCCCCTATGGCATTCTCATGGAAAAGCTGGCAGCCCACATCTTGGACAGGTGCTGTCTTGACTGGATTAAAAACTGTCTGTATGGCTGAGCCCAGAGAATAGTAGTGAATGGTATCACATCCAGTTGGAGGCCAGTCACTGGTGGGGTTCCTCAGAGCTCAGTACTGGACCAGTTCTGTTTAATGCCTTTACTGATGATCGGGATGAAGGGACCAAGAGCACCCTCAGTTTGTTCACGGACAACACTAAGTGGGGTGGGAGTATTGATCTGCTGGAGGGTTGGAAGACTCTGCAGAGGGATCTGGACAGGCTGGATCAATGGGTGAGGGCAGTGGTGTGAGGTTATGTTGAGTAGTACACTCAGTGCAGGTAGCTCAGTGTGCAGCTGCAGTGGGAGCTGCAGGTTGAGCTCTGTGGGGTGGGAGCTGGCACTACAGGCTGTGAACTGCCAACCCTTTGCATAAAAAAGGGCACAAGGCCCTATGGCCCACCCAGGTGGCCTGACACTCAGAGACACAGCAGAAGCCAAGGATCCCAGACTTCCCTGTGCTAAAACTGTAAGGATATAAAAGCCTAGGTTTCCTTTTTTCAGAGTCCCTCCTCAGAAGCATTCAGCTCAAGCTGTTATTTTGTTATTGCGCCACGATTAAATTATTCTACCCATCAAGACCTGTGAGACTCTGCTGTGGGAAACTTGGGGTCGAGCTGGTAAGGAAACCTGGTCTGATGATGAGTGTGGGGTGTGTAGCTGTGAAGGGGCCTTGGTCCCAGCTTAGGTGGTGTGAATGTGACAGAGTGACTCCTGGATGGTCAGACAGGGACAGTTGAACAAGTCTAAGTTGCTGGCTTCTGCACTTCAGTCACAACACTCCCTGCAGCACTACAGGCTTAGGGAGAGTGGTTGGAAAGCAGGCCAGTGGAAAAGGACCTGAGGGTGTTGGTTGACAGCAGGCTGAACATGAGCTGATGTGTGCCCAGATGGCTGAGACGGCCAACAGCATCCTGGATTGCATCAAAAATTGTGGGACCAACAGGACTGGGGAAGTAATTGTTCCCCTGTACTGGCCACTGGTGAGGCCACACCTCAAATCCTGTGGTCAGTTCTGGGCTCCTCAATTCAAGAAGGACATTGAGGTGCTGGAGCATGTGCAGAGAAGGACAACAGAGCTGGTGAAGGGTCTAGAGAGCTGAATCATATGAGGAGCTGCTGAGGGAGCTGGGGTGTTTAGCTTGGAGAAAAGGAGGCTGTGGGGAGACATTACTGCCCTTCTCAATTGCTGAAAAAAAGTTACAGCAAGATGAGGGTCAGCCTCTTCTCCCAAGAAACTGACAGAAAGAGAGGACATAGCCTTAAGCTGCACTAGGGGAGGTTCAGCTGCACTAGGGGACGTTCAACTTGGACATCAGGAAGAATTTCTTCATGGAAAGAGTTGTTAAATATTGGAACAGACTGCCCAGATGGAGTCACCATCCCTGGGGGTGTTCAAGAAATGACTCTACATGACACTTAGTGCTATAGTCTAGTTGACAAGGTGGTAATTGGTCAAAGGTTGGATGTGGAGGTCTTTTCCAACCTCTGTTCACATCATGTTTTGATATCCTCAGCGCCTTGTTGTTCACTAGTATTTTTGTATTTAGTATCAAAAATAATTCTAGACTTCTTCCAGATGTATCTGGCAAGCTTACTTCTTTTCTCTGAGGTATGTTATCCTGCATATTTAATCTCCATGATTTTCAGCTTGTGAAATCGTTACATTTAGGTTGTCCTTGTTTGGCATAGTAGCTGTGCTATTCCTGAAACATGAAATTTTGAAATGTCAGCTTTTGCCCTGTACAGAAAATAGAGGTAACATGTTTGTGTTCTTTGATAACTGTTGTAGCTCACAACATCCTAAATTCTCAAAGCATACACAGTACAATATGTCTTTGCAATAAAACAATGTCATGATATTCTTCTATACTCAAATACTTACCTAAATTTTCTTTAGTAGTCTTCATCTTATTCTTTTAGTGCCTGCTGTGCTTAGAAGAGGAGCTCAGTTGTGTTTTCTGAAAGTTCACCTCTGGGCCCGTTGACACATCCTGTCTGGCCTGTATGCTCCTGCTTGTACATCCAGTTCTCATAGCTGGCCAGCAAAGTGGAATGACACAACACAATCACTGATGATGTTAATGGCCTACCAATCAAGCATCCTGCTTACTAAGGACCACTAATTTATACCAGATGCAAAACTGAGGCTCACAGCCTGCAAATCAGTTTACTTCAAAATAAATAAGCACAGAAGATGATCAGACCATTCAGCATTTTTTAAAATTATTATTTTCTTTTTTTATGTCTAGCCTACCCCAACCTTCTCGTATGTGTGTTCTGTAGGTGTTTGCGTTGTTGGAAGGTTCTGAAAACCATCAATGGATATAAGTAAAATATAGCGAAGGCCTTGATTGTTGTTACTGTGTTGTTCATCTTCCTGGGTTTTGAAAAGGCTGTTGTTATTTTACCTTAAAACTACCATAGTGCAAAAGGCCATAATGAAACTTTGAAGTCACAGGAGCCACCTTCTGCCCTGTAGGTAGGATATTACATAGCACTTTATTGAGCACATTGCATTCTTTCGTCTCTAAGTACAGAAACAATGTTGACTGGATTCACAGGGGATTTATGTGATATTCACAAAAATATGAGCACCACAGCTGCTGCTGCTTTGTTCATGAGGGCACTCATCACTTGTGCAGGGCACCTTTCCTTCAGGTGAGGGCTGCGAGCAGAGGCAGCCCGGGCACCGGTTCAGCGCCTCCAGCCAAAGGCTGACTGCTGTGTGCCTCTTCGGGCATCACCACTCCCAGGTGAGATGCCAAGGGGAAAAAAGGCAGTGGAATCACACTCTGGCCCACTTATTCCCGAGTCCCTAAAAGGGACATCCAATGAGATTGAATGGCAGGCAGTTTAACAGTGATAAAAATAGTACAACCTATATAATTAGCAAATAGAACTCTCAGCTACAGGTTACAGTAAAGCCTAAAATGCTTCATAGGATTGAAATGTACATTTGCAAAGTATATTTGTAGTAAGACTTTCACTATTAAATTACATAGGATTAAAAAAATTAGAGCAGATATAAAATCTTATGTTTCAGACAAGCGGGTGAGTCAGCTGCTGACTGCCTAGGGCTAGGACGAAACTTCCTGTATTAATCAGGTTATTCTATAATTACAAGGTTTCTTGCACCTTCTTCTGAAGCGGGTACTGAGTGCTGTCAGAGAAAGAATACTGGACGAGGCGGACAACAGGTCTGATTGGTATGGTGATCTTGGTTTTTTCTATCTCTTTTATGTTGTTTTTTTAAATTCCCTTGTTACTAATACAGACAGTTGATATGAATAGTGTGCTATTAGAGAAAGAGTGCTACTCTGCTTCTTTCAGACTGAATACAAATTTGCTTTCTGTTGCTAAGGATTTGACCTACTCAAGGACAGGATCATATGGTGGAAGGGGGAGTGGGTCTAGAAGAGATGAGCAGCAGCAGGGATACACAAATGGAAGGGACTGTTTAAAGCAAACCTGAATAATTAGAAAGGAGAAGAAGGAAAATTGTATAGCAACCTGTTTATGTCAGTGGTTTGCCTAGAGACTACCCGATATGGTGAAAAAGAAAGTATTGCTAAATCAGCTCAACCTCCTGAAAAGAGAGGATGATTTAACAATTGTCCTTCCTTCACAAAGAGATGCTGCTCTTGCCGTAAATACAGCAGTCATAAATATGACAGACAAAGTGATATTAATACTGGCTGGGATAAATCGTTGTTATAATGGAGGGTATGATAGCAAGGAGATGATGGTTTGTGGGGTTGTTTTATTTTAACTAGAGCATGGAAAAATGGAGAGTTCATTTCATTGTAAGGGAGCTGTACCTAACCTGGTTAGTGTGCTGTAACTCAGGAGCTAGTCACAGCAGCGTGGCTCCCTCCCTCTCTACTGGCTTGCAGGTTTTGAGTCCCCTTTGCACACACATAGAACCCTCACTGACTGAACCAAGAGTATTTCTCACACTAGAAAGGTGAGGGGGGTTATACAAGAAGGTGTGAATGTGAGTGAGACTTCTTAGAATAGAAGAAGCTTTTGCTCAGTCATTTGCCTTGGGTTGCCTGGATGTAATTGTACCTAAGTGAAGTACAGAGAATCATACTATGGGCCTCTGCTACAGCAAATTTGATGTTTCTGAGCTAGTCCTCTGTGTTTTCTGTAAACACAAAGTAGATGGGAACACCATAAAAATCAGAGAAGTATTGTATCCTGAGCACTGTTACTCTTGTGTGTTTGAAGGTGGATTAGGAAGGAATAACACTTCTGGAGCAGAACCTGTATTAAAAAAGAAAAAAAAATCAGAGTACCCTAATCCAGGATCAGTGAGTACATTAACACAGAGGTGCAAAGATTAAATCCTCAGTATTGTTGGAGTACACAGTGTTCTAGGTAGGTGTTTCATATGGAATAACAGCAGCTCATCTGTGAATTGTAGCATGTAAATGCTTTTGTAGAAGCATTGCTTTGGTACACCAAGATACCCTTCCTGGGAGTGTAAAACAAATTAATTCTTGTAAACAGTTTGTGTGAGAATGATAGTCCTCACTGGAGTCTGTTTTTTCAAGCATCTCTCTCCTAAAACAGTGTGGTCCCTGCAGAACTGAGATTAAAGGTGTCAAGTTCTGGTTCTGCAAAGTCATGGAAGTGGTTGGAAGAGTGGTAGTGGTTTGTAAGAAGCTAAGTCTTACCTTGGGTCACATGCTGGTATCCCAATTGATGCAAACACAGAGACTCTGTATATGAAAGAAAACCAAGCTATGTAAAAATAAAGAGGGGAATACAGCCCTAGAAACACCTAAAAGGTGTTTTCTGCAGCTTGCACATGGGGCCTTAGTGGCCATGAGCTTGAAAAATTAAATAAAGCAAAGCTGTCTGATACTTGGTGATGGAACTGAGACCTTTCACAGCAAAGGCTAGGTGAAAATTTCCCCTAGAGCTGCAGTGACAACATTGAGAGAAAAATGTTCTGGAGCTGGGTGATAGAGCTGAAAAAAAAAAAAAAAGGTATGGGAGTTAGCACACTCTATTGCTGCTGTTTAAATAGCACAGTTGAAGTTTACCAGTTCATCATGGTGTATGTACAGAATTTAAAATGAGTTACCTAATGTGTTATGCCATGCCAGGAAATACCTATTTCCAGCAGACATTCATGTACTAAAGAACTGCATGCTGATGTATATGAAAGCCATCACTTAGGAAGCCTAATTCATCCTGTTGGATTAATTTCTCTCATATGAATATATTTACAGTTTTATGTAAAGAAAATCAAGTATAAACCTCCTGTGAAAGGTTCTTGACTGGACTGATATTGTAGAACAGGAAGATAATTTGTTTTAGAAAGACAAGATGATACTACCAAAGGTTTACTGAATTTTACTTCTCATTTAGTTTTAAATTGCCCTTCTTATAATAAAATACTGCCTAATTATACTCAAATTTCTCAGCTCCCAAATATAATTCTAAGAGTCCTCATATTTTGTGTGTTGTCATATATGTATAAGATTCAGGTAAAGAAGTAGTTCAACTGAACTCAAATTAATCTAGTCACTGACAACATTATGACTCACTGCAGTATTTTGAAAGCTGTTTATCTCAAGTTCGTTGGAATCCTGGACTGTTCCACAGAAGAACTTCAATTTAAAATAAACCAATCAAACTGTGTCGCTGAGCAATTAAATATCTCCATGGTAACAGGGATTAAGCACATAAGGTAAAGACCTGCTGACAGTGCAGAGATTATTTCAAATTTCTGGCTCTTCCAGCAGTAGACAAACGAATTAACATTTTCTGTATCAAATACTGGGAGACATAAAATGAAAGTGATTGAGCTACTTCTTTGACATCTTGGGACTTCAGACAGTATTTTCTTGACAGGGGAAGTAATTAGCTGGAATTACAAGAAGGAACTTAGCAGACAGATACAAATAAGCATTTGCTCATGGGATTTATTTAGCTCTTCATCATTAAAACCTGGATAGGCATATTATTTAGGATACAAATAGCATGGAAAAATCTTGCCATAATTTAAAAAATTTAACAGCATAATAACACCATTTTTCTTTTAATTTTTAAGTGATCTTAGGTTCACTTAGGAGAGAAGGTTATTTGCAGCTCTGCTATCAGGTAATATTTTTAATGAGAAAGGTACTTCTAAAGTTATAGTGCAGATAGACATACTGATATTCAGTGAAGATGTAGGGTGATGCTTTAGTCAATCCTAACATCTTTCTGATTCTCTCTGACTCTATTCCTAGCTTTTTCATGTGTATTTATTAAAACTACTGGAAATGCACATCTACTGGCATGTGTTGTTTTCAACTTTCAGTTATGTGGCTTAGGACAGGTTTGTTTTTCTTTTCTCAGACTGGCTTTTGGGTTGGTTCCTAGGGACATAGAAAGACTTGGAAAGGACCTTAAAGATCAATCAGTTCCAACCACCTGCTGTGCACAGGGACACTTTTCACTAGACCATGTTGCTCAGCGTTGCATCCAGCCTGGCCTTGAAAACTCCCAGCAATGGGGCATCCAAACCTTCTTTGGGCAACCTGTGTTTTCCAGTTCCTCACCACCCTCACAGTAGAGAATTTCTTCCTAGTATCTAATCTAAATCTAGCCTCTTTCATATTAAAACCATTGCTCCTTGTCCTATCACTGAAAGCCCTTGTAAAATGTCTTTCTCCAGCTCTCCTGTAGGGCCCCCTAAGGTACTGGAAGGCTGCTCTAATCTCTCCCTGGAGCCTTCTCTTCTCCAGACTGAACAATCCCATTTCTCCCAGCCTGTCTTGATAGAAGAGTTGCTTTTCTGTCAAACTGTGGGAAGTGGAAGTGTACTGTAGCTCTTCATCCTGTATTAGACACATGTAAACTCTGCAGAGCTTCTGCATTCCAAATATTCTTTCAGTATTTTGAGCTCACAATATGTTGAGATGAAAGGTGTATGCTTCCTACCACTAGTGCTTACAAGTTTGAGGTTGGTCTTGGAATCATGCTGTTCTCATTCTTTGTGGCAGGATGCACTTCCCACCTTTGCATAGCAGATAAGACACTTGGAAAATGTTTTATGAGAACAAGTCATATATGGACCCACAACTGATCCTCTTCAGCTGGAATTAGAATTTACCTACCCTGTCAGGCTACATTTTGTTGTCTGCTTTTGCTTGTGGGAGTCTGTACAGCCTTGGATGTCTTTGGTTCCCTGTTCATTTCAAGCATAAGCTTAGGTCTCTATGCATAAAGAGACAGGCTTTTTAGCTGTGCTCTTATAAAGAGACATTGCTTCAATTGTCCTAGTTGTCTCACACTGTTTATGTTAGAATGCCCTTCCTTGCATATTGAGATGCAATTTTTTTTCTTTGCATCTTGGGATGAAAAACGTTTGTTAAAAATTCATAATAAATATGGCAGATATGTCTAAAAGTCATCGTAACTGGTACGTTCCTAAAGAAAGAGATGAATACCAAACTCATTTGATAGGAATAAGTGTAGCGTGTCTGTTTACGGCTGCACTCTTTAACCATTCAAAAAAAGCAGAAGCCCATGTTAGAGTTAGCTCCTGGCATAAATGTCCAGCAAATGTAGAAGGAAGAAGTGCTGAAACGTTGATGAAACTTAAGGTAAACCAGAAAGTCAGGGGTATATGTCTTAAGAAACAACTTCAAAGACAGAGTTTCTGAGGAGTGCTGTTTTAGACAATGCAGTTCCTGGGCTTGACCAGGTGAGAACAACAGTTTTACCTGGGGTCTAAAGAGATACTTCATATTTCTGTTCCTGCTTATTATCCCTTTTGTGCTGTGTTTTCTTCTTACTGCTGTGTTTATTGGTTTTGTTTAATCCAGTCAGTGCCTTGAGCTGGGCAAAAAGCCATACTGATAAAGGGCATTTTGGTTGGACCACAAGGTGCTGATTTTGGCAGCTCATAGTAATGGCATTTAGAGGTGTTGTTGCATGATTCCTGTTGCCAGCATCCAATGAAGATGCAGTTCTACCCTTTCAGCAGTGTCCTACGGACGTATGAGCTAATGATCTATCTCTGAGAAGGAAACTGTAAGAGCATAGCAATGGTGTTGCACACTGAGAAGCTGTAACTTTCCAATCAGGAACCTTTTTATACATATATATATAAACCTTTAAAATATACATATAAAAAATAGGGGTTTCAATGCCTTCAAACGCAGGCCAAAATTGTGGCTATGTCTTGAAAAAGATTTGATTCCCCAGAGTGTCACACTATGACTAGCTAGAAGTTTCCAAAAGGCTTTGAGCAGTGCCTGGTAAGAGAAATCCCAACATCAGTATACTCAAGTTCCATTTGAGACAGTCCTGTTAGTTTCCCTGACTAGAATTAATTAACGCAAGTGCAAGCTAATGGGTAGATCATAGAAACAGCTGCTTTCATGGCATGAGCCTTCAGGAACACTGTTCCTGAAGGAGGAACCCTATCACCTGAACATAATGTGTAATAGATGCACAGCTGGTCGCCCAGCCTTGCCTCTGTGACTTGCATAGGCAATTGAGCCCCATGCTGAAAGCCTGGGCGCTGTTAGGGAGAGTGACAGGACAGGGATTCATGCAGAGATGCTTGGAGGGGGAAGTTTGGTTGGATGACTTGATTTTTTCCGTAAGCTTCTTTTCCAGCAAGCTGTACTCAGAGTGAGCTGGCATATCCCAGCCAGCCTTAGAAAAAAAGGATGTCATGACTGCCCATGCTCGAGATTTGTCAATGTGAAACAGCCAGGTAGCAGCTAGCTTAATGGTGCTGTTGTTTGACCTTGAACTCACATTTAAAGAATCGATCAGTGGAACCTCCAGAGAAATTTGCTCAAAAAATTTTGGGTTTTGGTAACTGGAGTTCTTTTTTTGTTATTGTTTTGTCAGTGTATTTTGTTTGTTTGTTTGGTGGGGAGGGGGTGTGTCTGATTTTTGTTTGTTTGGTTTTGTTTTG
>VYZP01023328.1:98228-110694 GCA_013400635.1 Hypocryptadius cinnamomeus | reverse complement strand
ATCAATTTGCATGGTATTCTATCTGCTGCTGTTTTAGGAAATTAAGCCCTTGTAATAAACTTAATTTTTTTTTTAATATATTTTAGGGTGAAACAAACTGAATTGTTTGACAGATGGAAGAGCCTACAGATGTGCAAATGGGAGATGAATGTCACAGAAGCCAATTTATTCAAGTAAGAATGTCTCACATTAATGAGATTGAGTAAAAATTACTTTAGTTTGAGTTTAGCTTCTTGCAGAGATCAAAATTCCACATGGTTAGCAAGAGTAAGCATGACAGCATTTGGAGTGCCATCCTTTTGAATAACTGTGGACTTTCCCCCTACTTTGCAAAAAATAACTCAGCAACAAGACTTCTGGCATGTGGAACAGTCTTCCAGGAAAAGCAAGGAATTTGGTGTGAGAAAGACTTCCGGGTGTTGTTTGGGCAGCAGTAGGGAGGGAGATGAGATTTAATGGCTGCACCTAACACGTCAACCTAACTCTCTGGCTTGGAATGGTAATATCACTGGTGATACTGCAAATTTGGCCTACAAAACACTCAACCTTGATTTCTTCTGGGTGTTTTATGTACTGTCAGACCTTGGTTATGACTTTCTCTGGTTGTTGATTGGTTGTGGGTTTTTTTAATGGCTTCTCAGCTATTACTCACATATTATCTATGTATTTTTTCTGGTCTTCAGAGACCTCTCAGTTAATTTCTGTAGTGTTCTGTCTTTCTTCATGTAATTTCTATGTTGAAGGTCCTCCATGATCCTCTCAAGACACAGCTTTTGAAACTGGCCTTGTGAAGGCAACAGTAGATTGAAGCCAAACCAGTTTTTGAATGTTATATATTGATACATTCCAGTGCCATATTTGAGTAGGTTTTGAGAAAACAAACTATTTCAGGGTAAGTGCTGTAGACTGAAGTCAGAAAGTCACTGGTACAATTCAGAGATGTAAGGCCCCCAGCTTTATCCCAAATTCTCTTGCATGATTGCAGGAAATAGCTGTCAGGAGTTAATGAGAGAATCTGAGAATGCATGTGTTGAGTTAGTCATTGACATCTTTAAAAATAACATTGCTGGTCTCAGACTCATAACAGTTTCTCCAATGTGATCTCCACACCTAAGTTTTTTTAGGTGTTTGGGGTTTTTTTGGGTTTTTTCCCCCACCTGTATTTTTCCTGGAAATTACTTGGTAGGCGATTATCAGAGCTCGTTTTGAAGAGAAGAGTCAGGATTACAGCTCATTATTTTAAAAACAGCTGGGGTGAGAGGAGTAATGACTGTGCCCAGAGAGAAAGCAGAACTTTGAGGTATGGAAAGGAGCCCTTTGAGGTTTGGAGGCCAGAGCAGAGGTGGGAGCAATGAGAAAGGACTTTCCAAAGACCACCAGGAGGACCACCAATAATCTATCTCAGGCCACCAACACCAGCACATTAAACAAAGGACCCCTCTCCAACCTGTGCACTGAGAGAAAAAAAAGATTAAAGACTCCTGTCAGTGCTTCTGCCTGCCTGACTGATATATCACTGCTCCAGGAACCCTCACTGGCACCCAGATGCAAACACAATCTTTGTCAGCTGGTTTCAGGAGCAACAGTAGTGCTTGTAATTAAAAAGAAAAAAAAAAAAGTCTAAAGCCTGTTTCATCTGTGTTCAGTGGGGCAGAGACATCAGTGTGTGAGTTTGTGGGGAAGCTGCTGTCCCTTAAAAGCAAACCAAGGTCTCTGAGTTTGGAGGCTGTTTAGGAGGAGGATGAAATGTGTAACCCTCTGAGCTGTGGGATTTTGAGCTTTGCCAGTCCAGTCCCATCATGTGAGATGGGGAGAATCCAGCAGATTTAAATGGCAGCTACTTGAGGAGCAGAGAGGGATGAAGGGCAAAAATCACAATAAAGTTTGTATGTACAGACTAAGGAAAGCAGTTTCCTTGAGAGTCTTTTTCCATCAGATATCAATCATTCACAAAAAGGACTGTGCCTCTGGAAAACCAGCTGGACATTAAGGAAAACAACTCTTTCAATTCCTTAAGGAGCACCCAATGAAGAGGTTTTTCTCATATCCCAACTATAACAATTCAATTTCACTATCTGTTTGTAATTATTTTTGCTGTTAGACATTATTAATTGACTTTTTCAGTCTCATTTGCTGCCTTGATCTGACGGTCATTTTGTGCCATCCTGCATGAGCCAAATATATGAGAGTAATTGGACATCACTGAAATGTTTGCATAATTCTCTATTTGCTTTCTGGTGCTTGTAATAAAGCCCATAAAGAAGACATGCTTATTTTTCCAACTTAGAATATGAGGCCACACACCCCAGAGGCAAGGCATTTAATCTGGGTTATTTGAGAGCCATCTGGCCTTGTCTGCAGGCTTGTACATTCACCACGACATGTATTTTTCACTAGAGGTATCAAACGCATTGACTGAGAAATAAACCATCTCTGGAATAAGGGTGAGCAGAAGTCAGGGCTTTCAGTGCCACCAGTGAAAGAAGAAAATCATCCAGGGCAGGATGGGAGATGGGAAAGGGAATCTTATTCACAAAGCTGCTTTTCCCATTTACCTTTCATGTGAAACACAGCAAAGGGATCAGAGTTGAATGGTTTTTCTCTCTTACTCTGAATCCCATTTTAGGGATTTTATGCAGTTCTTATTTGCACTGGAATTTATTCCATTTCATCCCAGGGACAAAGAAAATTTTGGTCATTTGTCTGAGATTTTAGAGGTTTGGGCATGACCAGTTTTCCTGGCACCAATCTGTCAGGGCCACATCACCTTCCTGATGCACACATGTGCAAGGCCGGGGGCAAAACTAAGATCTTTGAAGGTTTTTTTGTTGTAGTCAAAGTGTGCTGTGCTCCACAGCAGTCTGTCAAGTGGGGCAGTGTCTTTGGGTATTGCTGTGTTTAAATACTGCCCTGCCACATTTCCACATCTCCAGAGGGACTCTTGAATCCCTACATTCCCTGCCTACTGATGAGTATATAATTCCTAAAATGTTGAAGATTTCTAAAGTAGAGAGGGACTAATTCACTAATGTGGTTTTGCCAGGATATGGAAGGCAGAAGCTCATGTTTGCGGCTAGACTAGGGCAGAATTTGCACATGAATTTCTCACAGCCTAGAAGAGATAAGTGTAGGCATCTAATTTACTCTCTTTTCTTTTTGTTTTGCCACAGTTTTCTCAATCAAAGAAAATTTCACCAAATCTGAAGTTTTCTGAATGAAAATCCAGTAAACCACCATTTTACCCATCCTAGAGTTAAAAAATTTCTTTTTGGTGAAAAATACCTTGTTAGGAGTAACAGCAATTGCAAATCCTGTGTCATGCCATCAGCTCCTTGATCTTATTTCCTTTTCTTTTCACAGGTCTACTCTGTCAAGGTGTTGTAACGCCCCATCCTTTCTGTTCACCACCCAGAAAAATACTCCCTTGGGAACTAAACTGAAATATGAAGTGGACACGAGTGGAATCTTTCATATCAACCAAGAAATCTTCAAAATGTTTCCAAAGGTGCCTCTGCCCATTTGCAGGATCAGCTTCACTGTACCTGCTGCATTAGGCACTATCCTATAGCCAAGCATTTAGCACTTGTTTGACAAAATTCACTGCTTATATTTTGAAAATTTTTATTTTTGATACAATATTTTAGATGATTATTCTGTTTTCTGGTGTCATCTGCAAAATATATACATACACATCCATCCACATATATATATAGATATATGTAATTTCCTGCAGAATATTGCTGACTTAGGAGCAAAGTGGATAATGAAATAAGAAAGCTAAATAAAAGAGACACTTATTTATCAGAACTCTTTCAAAGTATAATAGTCACATATAATAAATCCAACATTTGAGGGTAGGTCTGCTTTTCTTTTTGGCATGATTGTTTTATCATTAATATTCACAATGACTATTTTTATACTTATTTCCATTTGCAGATTATCTGTGAACGGGCATCATAATTTTTAAATGTATTCATCATAATGATTATTCAAAGCCTTTCCAGCAAAACACACTTGACCTCCAGGGGTATTCAAGGTTATAATCAGTGGGCAATTCCCTCTGCGCATAGTGACTGATGAGCAGGAGTGGGGTGATGTGGCTGCAGATTTATCACGAGGCACACCCCTTCAATTTACAGCAGCATACTTGGAGGGGGTGGCTGAAATTGATCCCTTTTGAAAAGTCAGACCTATATTCAGGTTAAGTACTTAGGTTTGTGCCATTGAACCTGTCCTTCAGGGTCCAACCACTTCTAATCCTTTGGCTTTCTGAGCACTGCTGAGAGGAAGGGAAGTGTTGTTATCTGAATGTGCACATGGGGAGCTGGGGCAGAGGCAGGGAAAGGCTGGGATCCAGGAAAGCACTTTGGCATCTGGAGACGTGCAAAGAATGGCTATGTCTAAGTCCAGGACTATTATCCTCAAAACCCTGCCTGATTAGGCTCTTGAGTGCATGGAAGTCTGAACACCTGAAATCTGCTAGATTTGTCCTAGCTGTGCTGTTTGTCCAGGTATGATCAGGGTGCTGTGAAGAAATCATTACATGCCAAAATGCCTTTGGCAGTCACTGGGTAGTGACCAAAGCCACCCTCTGCATATGAGCAGGGCTGCAGCCTGGCACATGTAGGAAATAAAGGGCTGTAAACACAGAAGAAATGCTGTAGGGACTAGATCTTTGTGCTAAGCATGGACACCTGGCTTCTGATTTCCCTTCCAGGGCTGCCAAGGGACTGTGTGTTAAGAAATCACTGCATAAAGCACAGACAGCTCCATATTTCCTCTCTGTCAGACAGCTGCTGCTTTTCTCAGACAGGTGTAATTGCATGCCCTTTTTGCCTCATGGCTTATGGATGCCGTGGAAAGATCCTGGGAATAATCACCCAGAAATGTCAAGCCACTCTTGCATCCCTCTGTAGTTTGCAGCATGAGATTATTGATAAAATATGTATGTGCCAAAAACGAGCACTCTCATGCTTATATAAGCACATCCCTACATATTCATAAGGTGTAGCATGGCTCAGTTCTTCGTCACAGCCCTCTCACCCTAACAGCCCAGTTTGTTCTCAGGATGTGATTTTCACTCTCTGGCTTCAGCAGCAGCTGCATCTCTGTGTGTGTAGGCAGAATTTTTCCCAAAGATTACAGGAGGATTCATCATCCACAAGTCCATAAAGGTGTCTGACCAAAGGCAGTGCTGGTAGTGCAAATGCTAATTAATAATCATTAGTACTATTAGTGCAATTAGAGTTGGTAAGCAGAAAAATTTGGGCTGCTTTCTGCGATGTGCTGTCTGACAGACTTCTTGGGTTTTACTGGCTGCCCCAGAACTCCATGTGCAGACTTCCCAAAAGCAGGACACCAGAGCCTGAGGAGCCAGCAGTTTGCAGGCAGCTCAGAAAACAGTGCCTGAGCTACACTAACTCACGGTTTGTGCCCTCACGTGGAAATCAAAGGGGAAAGCAAATGTCTAAAATTACTCCTTATGTTATTGAACCTGAGAAAAAAGAACAGTTTATAGGGGTTTTTTTCCATTTGGGTTTGTTGCCTGTGCCATCTCTAATTGCATAGCAAAATATCCCATCGCTTTGTGTAGAGGGAATATTGCACCTCAGAACCAGTGTCAACATCCTATGATTAATGCATCAAGGTGCAGCTGCAGAGGAGAAAAAAGGAAAAAGTGAAAAAGAGGCTTGTTGTCTCCATGTTTTGGGGTCTTTAACTGTTTCCTTGCCGTGCTGTTGCAGGACATGCCATACCACCGCTCCCAGTTTAAGAGGTGTGCAGTGGTTGGGAACGGAGGAATTCTGAAGAACAGCAGATGTGGCCGGGAGATTGACAGTGCAGACTTCGTGTTTCGGTAACCACCACTCCATTTTCCTCTTTTTTTGCCTTTTCTAATGACAAATGGAACATTGCAAAGGTATTCTCTCTCACATGGGACCGTGACATTTGCTAAATTGGCTGTGTCAAGCCTGCTTCTTGCACAAAAAGCTGTGTTTCAAAAAAAAAACCCAAAACGACAACAACAACAACAACAAAAAACCAAAAAAACCCCCAAAAACCAAAAACCCCAAAACATCTTACTTTATAATATTTTTAAAAAAATTAAGCTTTGAGGAATTATTTCTCCCTAACTCCATGGGGTTAATCGCCGACTTCTTGGCAAAGACTGATACTCTCTTTCAGGATATCCCCTGCCACTGAGGTTGTGGATTTATCCTTCTATGGACATTAGCCTAAAAGCAGTGTCCTATGAACCTGGGCACAATTTTCTGGGGCAGATCTGAGCCACAGGTACAGCCTCTATTGAGTGACAAGCAGCTTGGTCAGATGTTAATTGCTCACAGCTGATGTGCCTCAGAAGTGTGTTTCTGGACTGGTGCAGAGCTCAGGTGTTCAATAACAGGATTTACTGCAATCAATAATCAATCCAGGGCCTCCAGAGACACCAAAATAACTTTAAAAGTTAAGTGTCTTCACTGCTCCTCACTGTACGTGGAATTATCCAGGGTTTGCATAAACTGGGATGTCCCACTATGAGTGTTCCTGGGTAAGAGAGTCTAGCAGCAGTTTTATAATCCTTAATATATATGAGAAAGATTTTTTTTGTTATTCATATGCATGACTAATCCCCCTCTAAATCCTGTTAAGCTCTTTGCCTGGGTCATGGCATATGACCGCTAGCTCACAGATTCATGACTTGTTCTCTAGAGAAGAAAAATCTCTTTATTTCAGTTGGCCTATTTTCTGATCTTGGGTATGTTGTTGTCAGATTAGAATAACCACGCATAAAACAATTAATTTCTCTGACTTTACACCAGCAACAATTAGATCAGATTTTGGTTCAGTGCAGTCTTAATTTAATTTGACATCATATGAGAAATTTTTACAGGTCCTACATTCAGGATTCATTATTTTCAGACCCCTGTGTCTGCCTCTTATTCCAACTTATTTCAAAGCTATTATCTTAGTTTTAAATGAAAAAAAAAGTCTGTGAGAAAGTCCAGGCTTCACATAACTTCCTTCTTAAAAGCCTAGCGTACTCCATGTGCATTAAATAATTACTGTAGATTCCCTGCTGTTGTGTTGGATCATAACCATAAGTATGGATGAAAGGAGTAGCCCATGTGACATATGGAGATGGCAAGCTTTTAAGCAGAAGCTGAAATATGTCTGGCATATCTCATTTATGTTTAAGGACTTTCAGTAGACGTCCTGTTTTACCACTGCTACTCTTCCTTGAATGGTACTAAAACATGGTGGAAAAAAGAGGAGATTATTACAGAACCTGGAAATTGGGTTCTGTTTGGTAACTGTAACAATTAAATAGAGGTTTAGTCTACAGAACTGGAATATGAATAAATATATCCATGCCAAAGAAACCCCTGGTTCACCATCTCCAAATTGTGGATTATGCAAAAAGATGTGCCAGTGTTTTAAAACTCAAGGTCAGTTTTAAAGTAGAGCTTGTGTTCAAGGCCAGGTCTGAACACATCTGCTTTCCAGTCACCACTTCACCAAACTATCAGGAATCATCGTCTTGGCCACTAGTGAAATTATATAAAACATTTCACAAGCTGTTTATGGAGCCCTGATTACATTCAGCAATACCTTCAGGACACTTGGGGAAATCTTTTCTTGTGGCCAGCAGCATGCAGCCAGGATTGTTCTGTGAAGTAAATTCTGAAAGCAATTAGTTGTAGTACAATAGAATATATAAAATACACACCAGGATTGTATTTACTAGTAGTTATTGTCTGTCTCCATCTACTGGCCAGAGCAGAGCTCTGTGGTGAAACACCGGGTGAATTTAGAGATGGGACTGCTCTCTTTGTGGGGATGTTTTTGAAGTCTTGTGACAAAAGTACAGGTTGTGCAGATGAGACCATTTTTATAAGGCATTATCGCCTTCAAAAAATTCAGTCACTCTTAATCCTGGTGTGAATTTCCTGTTCAGAAACATTGAAGGTGATTATTTGAAAACCCTCCTCAAATATCTAATAAGCACAGTGCCCAGTGCTAGATGGTACTGGGGGTGCCCAAACACTTGAGTTGCATGACCCAGCAGAAGAAAGCACTAGAAATGGCATTATCTATGAAAAGGATAACCAAAACCAATTCTCTGGCCAGATAAAGACAGGCTATCTGTAAAGTGGAAGTGAACCTTTTGTGTGTTAGAAGGACTTTGAAGGAATTTTTTGCATTCTTCGGCTCCCCAAACAGTCCTCTCTCTTTGACTGAGAAATTATCCTGTCAGCTGAACTGTGTTATTGTGAAAACAGTAAGCATCTCTTACCCTAAATACCACTGCAGTTTTTGCTCAGCCCTTTTCTTCAGAAATATGGACAACTTTGAGAATTAGGCACAGCAGTATTTTTGAGATGTAGGGGGTCTGAACAGTGATAGTTTTAATTGAGGCTTGCAGGTCACTTCAAAAAGCTTTCAAAGCGTCACTCAGTGCCTAACTCTAGCTTAAACTGAGTGTAAAACCAGTTGCCAGGCCACACATTTTATCCCTGAAAACATATGCTGAAGTTTTTTTTCAGCTGGATTTCCTTTGGAAGGAAAGACAGCATGATAGCTTGTGAGTGTGCATTTCAGTAACTTCAGCATCTCCTGAGGGATGCTCTAAATTTTGTGAGATGATGTATCTGGGACAAGGCCAAGGTGAATGGAGGCTGGGCAAAGTCAAGGCTTGCAAATCTCACAACTTTGCTTCCAATAGCTTTGGTGTCCTGTGGTGAACTTGTAGAGTCAGGATTGCTGCTATTACACTGCATTGGGAAATGCTTATAAATGGAAAAGGAAGTGAAGCAGATAGTTTGGGATTAATTAGGTCTGGATTGATTTCTCTCTTGTGGAACATTTCCCCTAAATTCTCCTGGGTATAAACTGAAGCATCTTAAAGACAGTGTTTTAGATATAGTTTATTAATTATTGAATATATCTCAGCTACTGCTCAGCAAGCCTTTGATTTTATAGGCTGATTGGCCTTGGAGCTTCAATCCATTTTGCATCCTAAACTGCCAGAGTAAATAGGTAAATTGCTATCACGGAGGAAAAATGAGCATTGGCTACACCTGCAAAGAGGAGTCATCTCTCACAGGTGAGGGAACAAGAGAGGTCTTCACACATCCCTCAAGAACTTGTTAGATTATTGCACAGTTTGGGCATCAACATGTTTTGATACAATTTTAAATTTTCACTCTGTTTCTAGATTTGTTGCTTGGCAGAAATGCTTAAATAAATTTTATTTTCTAGTCCTGAAAAGGTGAAAGAAATTTTTAAACATTCTTACTAATTTCTCTTTTTTATAGATGCAATTTGCCTCCTATATCTGAGAAATACTTCATGGACGTTGGGGTGAAGACAGATGTCGTGACTGTCAATCCCAGTATAATCACTGAGAGGTTATTTCTGGTTTTTTTGTATTTTCATTTCTCTTTATTTCCCAAATCTACCTTCAACTTAATTCTGTTACACAGAATTTTTTCCAAAATCCTACTTTATGCCGTCACTATGAATCATACATTTCATTCTGAATTGAGTAAGTAACAGGTTGTAGAAATGTGCTAAACACTTAAATCCACACTTTGATGATAGAAAATGAAAAGGCAATGAGGTAAAATTAAATTAAAATAACAGAGCCATCGTTCCCCTGCTCTGCTTGCAAGTCCCAGTCAAACATCTTGGAAACATTCAGAGTGAAAGAAACTGGATCCCACCTGAAATGTTGAAGTCATAGAATCAGAGTCACTAACATTGGAAAATTAATATCAGCAAGTAAATAAAGTAACACACATTGGCACATGTTTTAAAGAAATGTCAGTGAAACTTTACTGTAGACAGGACTAACTAGGTGGTTTCAATCTTAAATTTGTTAATGCCCTAATGCTACCTTGTGACATTTTTGGGACCATGAGGCTCATTAGTGCTTTCCTTTCTTAATGGGGGGTTGTGTTTCTTTTCTCAAGCAACATAAAATAATTTATTTGACTTTGGATTTCTTTTAAAAATGTTACAGTTAGCCATTGTAAACACCTGCTAGCTTTGGTGTTGGCCACTTTTTTATACAGCTCTGCACTGCATGGTGCACCACGCAGCTTGGAAATATACGTACTTCTGATAATACCATGAGAAGCTAGACATGATCAAAAATGGCCACAAGGTTATGATGAAGTTATATGAATTTTTTTAATATTATGAATTTTAAATTTTTTAATTTAAAAAATTAAATTTGTAAGAAAAAAAAATTTAAAAAATAATTTAATACTTTCTTAGAAGTACATAATTTTTCCCCTACATTTCATGCTGATGCTGTAGCTACAAATCTAAGTACATTCCCATTGGTAACTGAAGCATCATCTCAAGTATCTCAGTGTTGGAAATATTTCAGTAAAAGCCCATTGGGCGCTTCTAGCTGGGAACGGGCTGACCACCCCTCACACCCTCTCCCCTTCAGATTCCACAAGCTGGAGAAGTGGAGGAAGCCCTTCTACGACGTGCTCCAGGTGTACGAGAACGCCTCCGTGCTGCTGCCGGCCTTCTACAACACGCGCAACACGGACGTGTCCATCCGCGTCAAGTACGTCCTGGACGACTTCGAGTCGCAGCAGGCAGTTTATTACTTCCACCCCCAGTATCTCATCAACGTCTCGCGCTACTGGCTCGGCCAGGGCGTGCGGGCCAAGCGGGTCAGCACCGGGCTGATCCTGGTGACTGCGGCCCTGGAGCTCTGCGAGGAGGTGCACCTCTTCGGCTTCTGGGCCTTCCCCATGAACCCCTCAGGGATTTTTATAACTCACCACTACTACGACAACGTGAAGCCTCGCCCCGGCTTCCACGCGATGCCCTCGGAGATATTCAATTTCCTCCACATGCACAGCAAGGGGATCCTGCGGGTTCACACGGGGACCTGCAGCTGACAGGGACACTAAGAGAGTGTGGCAGGAGCTCGATGGCCTGTGTAAGGTGTAGGAGGTTTTGTTACGCCCCGAGATTATGCAATAATCGTTTGATATAAATTTCCTCAAGGCATTGCATCCCATAAGATCTAGGACACCAGCATCTTTCCTGCTAGCAGAGTTGGGTCCGTAACAGTGTAGGAGAAGCAAAACTCCTGTGCCCCAGGGTACATGCTGTCCTGGAAAGCAAGTCAGATACGAAGCACATTTACAATACATTTAGGGATAAATAGAGCACATTAATATATTTATCATTTCACTATGGAGAAAAGCACCAAACTTTTGAGGAAAAACAGAGGTGGAGAATTTTAGCATAGATTATATGACTTTACATAGGTTTCTGAATCGAGTACCTTGGGGTATTGCCAGATGTTATTGAACACTCTGTTCTCTGGCCTTTAGATTTTTGAAAATACTCTTTAGCATTATAGCTTAATGGGGATATATAACTTAAAATCTTTGTTCTGTAATGTCACAAAGTGTTGATCAAAAATAGCAGATAGATGTCCTAGGAATAAACAAAATCACTTTATGAATTTTTTCAACAAGGATAGAACAGAATGTTGAACTCCCATTCACAGCAGCAGGTAACTGTGTGAATCATGTTGTGATATTGTTTTAGAGATTGTTTCTTCTTGCGCCTTGCATTTCTGTTCTCCTCTGATTGTGCTGATTGTGCTTCCTTTCTCCTTGTCTGTGATGCTTTCCTTCTGGCTAACACATGGCAATGTGTGCACTTCCTCCTACAGCCACCATCTCAGCATCACATTGGAGTCCTTGCTGAAGAGACAAGCTCCTTCACAAGGTTTTCTTGAGATGAAGAGCAAGGGGATTATGTAGTTATATTTTACAAGTTGATTTTTTGGTTCAGCATAAGATAGAAAAAAAAAACCATTTCCTCGTTGATTTTTATTAAAAACTTTGTAAAAGTATCTGAGTGTTGATTCATTGTTATGCAGATTGAGTTAACACTTTCAGGCATCTGTAATATGTTAATGTCAGGAAATGAAGTTAAAATTCAGAGAAGTTATTTTGTGGCTTAGACTATGATGCTTATTTTAAAATTATGCATCTTGATATGTCAAATGTCTTAATGTGGCGTTTTTGTATATTGAGAATGTTATTAGGATAGTAAAAGGGCTGGTGGTGTATTCTTTAAATGTCATCAGTGTAGCTCTGTCAGGTATGCCAAGCCTAATTTTTCACCTGCTACAGCTGACAAAATCCTGAAGCAGAAGAGATGCCACAAGTTGCTGGAGTTTATTTTGTTGTTGTAGGCCGCTGGTACATGCCCTTACGTGCTGGTATGACTGCATACACAGGAGGTGAGGTTTGCTGTTCCAGCTGTGCTGGCATAGTTAAATGAACAGAGTTTCCTTGTCTAAGTTCTTAGTCTGAAGCACTAGGGCTGTTGCCTTGTCTTGTGTTGTGTAGGTTACAAGATCTTCAATCAAGGATTTGAAGTTTAAAGTTCTGTATGAGGGATTTTTTTTTTTTTTTTT
>VYZP01023328.1:87778-98217 GCA_013400635.1 Hypocryptadius cinnamomeus | reverse complement strand
TTTTTTTTTTTTTTTTTGCAGGGGGCTGGGGGGGAGAGGGTTTAAATCCAGATATGGACTTGGATTTTGACTTTGTAATGCATGAATGCAGAAAGCTTCTTTTAAAAGCCTCTGTGCTATGCTGAGAGCTCTGCAAGTTGCTCACACTACAGATAAAATGATCACAAAGAAAGTGAAAGCACGTTGGTCATCATTTCAAAAGTCCTTGCTGGCCAGCAGTGACCTGGATGGTATGTGAGAGTGTATTTTATTTACACTACACTCCTGAGGTTTGATTGCCTTAGAAGCAATCCATATCCTTGACGAAGGTGTCAGAACTCACCTGGGAAGCATCAGTCAGGGGCAGGTGAAGGACCAGTGCTTAAGCTTAATCTGTTATTTGTGGTGGTGTGTTTTAGGCCTTAGAGTTACACTGTGTGTTATTGAGCACCCCCTCGTATCGTCTACCTGTGAAATAGGCAGCACCCCCATCAACCTGCAGGTGAAATGATTTCCTTAACTCAATATGCAAAAGAGATCTTTGTCTTTGCTGTGTTCTGTAAATTTGTGTGCAAAGGGCTTTGACAATGAAGTGCTGTGATGAAAGTGCTATTTAGAGAGCAATGTGACACTGCAGGTTGGCCGTCTCGCTGTGCATTAAGTTTTATGATAACAGTAATGACACTGAAGCTGGTACTTAGAGCCCTTACTCCTTATTCTGCCTGAGTTTGGGACTAGTAGTGGCTTCAGGTTTGCTTTGCTGCTGCTGCTCTGCTAAGGTTATCTTCTTTAGTAAGAGATTTTTCTTTACTATGGTGATGGAAGTGAACAAAATCAACTGAAAGGAGTCTGATACGTTGCAAAAGGCACTTTAAAAAGATGGGAAAGCACTTGAGAAGCATCCATTTGTTGATAGAAATAGTGCAAATCCCTCTTTTTAGTTGCAAGAAATCCTTTTGGACAGACAAAAGGATAAGCAAAACTGCATTTACAGTTAATCTGTAAATAAAGGGTCACAGACATTTCCTTTCCATTGTTTGCTTCATATAAATGAGCAATGTAAATTCACTGTAATAAGTGCAGTGTTACTGTGTTTAGATTTTGATTGCTTATAAATCTATAGCTACTATATTTTTTTAATGATTTTAAGAAGTGTGTGCAGGTTACTTGCACATATGCACCAAAGGCCCAATCTTGCCACATTTATCTGAAAAGAGCCCCCATTCAGGTGGGTGGGTATTTTATTTGTGTAGGGACTGCAGAAACAGGCCCAGATATTTCTGTGAAGGTGTACATAGGTGTACAGTTAAGGAGTGATTCACAAGCCAGAAAGATAATGAATGAAATATATATAAAATAGTCCTTTAGATTAAATACGTGTTGCAACATGTTTACTTTCTGATTCATTTTTCAGGTGTTGCTCAAAAAATGATTGCAAAACTATGGCATTTGTCAGAAATTCTATGTGTGGAAGGGCTTTTGCAGAAAGAAGGACCCTCCTTGGTTTCTGCCATCATTCTTTTGTGTGCTGAGCATAAGAAAATATTCTTTTGACATCAATCATTTGTCTGAGTTTGGGGCTGGTTTTGTTTTCCCTTCTCCCATGAGGTCTAAGCTCCAAATGTCCGATCTTAACCTCTGAACAATGGGATATATGAGTGATAAGAAGTGACTGTCAGGTGTGTTTGCTGCAAGTAAAGGATGTGTGTAGCACATTGTGCTTTCCCAGAGAAAAGTCTTCAGGCCCCAGAGAAATCCCCCCCACCAATAATTCTGATCTGTCCATGAGGAAAGGCTGTCAGCTGTCTGGTACCACATCCTGAGCTTGAGCTGTAATCTCAGCTCTGCTGCTGAGAATATGAAGCCTGAGACAGGCAGAGAGAAAATGTTATGGTTTAATCCCCAATTCCTCACATTATTTAGGAGAATCCCTTAAGAAGTTCCTGATATCTGCATACACTGGCAGTGTGAGTTCAGCTGGAAATGATAACTAGGATTGCTTTGACTTTATTGTCGGGTGAGCAGAGGAGGCTTATGAATCTGCCAGTGCTGTCATCAAAGGGAAGGAAGTATTTAGCTGGAACAGTTTAGCTGATTGCGTTTGATTCATGAAATCCAACTTTGCTGTTGGACAGAATGGCTTCAATGGCGATAGGGCCATTATAATATTTTCGCATATTTCCTGTGATTGCAACAGAGTTGCCAAAGCCAGCTCATGAATTCCAAAAGGGTGAACCATGCCATGACAGCTCCTTCTGCTGCTATCTCAAGGAGGAGAGGCACCATGCTGAGCAGGTCTCTGGTCTCCTGGAGAAACAATGTGAAGGGAATATAGGGGACTGCAAGCACAACACTGCTCCAGAGCCTTTAATGTCGTGGAATAACATGGCAGAGAAAACACATGAAGCTTCACAGCTTGCAGCAATCAGGGGTGGCTCCTCCAGCCCTTGAAAAGTCCACCCTCTTGCAGGCTCAGCTGATGATGACTTAAAGGTGACTCGGGATGGCCAGATGTAGAGTAGATGGAAGGAAATCAGCTCCAAGAATAGTCCCCTCTGTGGGTGTTTGGTGAATCAGTGGAAGTGCTGCTCAAGGCTTGGAGGCAGGAGCGCTGGTGGTGACGCAGCTGCGTGGGTGAGCTGCCCGTGCTCAGCCCTCCCTGGCAGCGAGGAGCAATCTCTGCTTTGTCTGTGAAGGAAACTGAGGTGGAGAGGCAGGAAATCTGTCCTTTCTGATCTTCTAAGGCCAGGTGGCTTGTTCACCTGTGCACTTGGGTGGTGAATGTGAAATGCTCTGAAATGGGCCTTTTTCCCGACCCACCCGCATTTGAGTGTGCACAGAGCCTTGGAGCTTTTACAAGTATAGGAAAAAGGAAACAGCAAAATTTGGCAATCCCTGAAGGGCCAAGTTCCCTGGGAAATTCTGGAGTGAGCTGAGGTTCCAGAAATAAAGAAGTCAGTATTTATGCTTAGGACCTTTACAAAATCCAGTGAAGCGTTTGGAAATTTTGTGTGCTCCAGAAATGGGCCTTGATCATGGGCAAGACGAGCAGCCTCTTTTTTCCCCCTCACTTCATTTCAGATACACTTTTTAATATGCTTTAGGTACAGTGCAGCAGCAATACCATGTTTTTAATGGTGTGAGTAAAGAACAAGCTTCTTTGGAAGCAGGAGTGTTGTGACTGTCACTCTCCCCTCCAGATTTCATCAATTCATCTTTTCAAGCTCATCTATGCAAAGCATTTCATCGTGGTAGTGTAAATCATACATGAGCCCTCTGTACCTAGCAGTATGTATGTGAACCACAGGCCTCAGGAAAAGAGGGGTTTTTTCTGCTTGCTTTAAAATACCAGCATGGAATTTGTCAATGTGTTGAAGGCAGGATGCAGCCCACTACCTTTGAAGACACCACAACATTCACATTTGGGTTCAGCAGAAAGAGAATTCATGCCTTACATCAGTGTTTGTAAGCCAAGCCAATAACCTGCATCTCTCAAAAAACCCTCCCAGATTATTATCATTTTGTGTCTTGTTATCATCCTGTCTAATGTGGGTGAGCCTGCTTGGCATCCTGTGTTTTCTGCATGGTATTAAAAACAAAAATTAAAAAAAACCAAACCTGATTCCATTCAAAATTGAAATTGCACTTAAGTGCTTTTAAAAATAATCTTAAGGGAAATCCAAATGTACAAGAAGCGTTAGGTTGAGGAAGCCTGGGTGCCAGGCTGTCAGCACCTCCACTGCTCCCCAAAGCTCTGAGCATCCAAGAAACATCAGAAATGAGGGACTGGGCCACAGTGGGAAGCTTGAAGAAAGACAAATCTGCCTCAGCGCTTCAAGAATTGAAAGATGTAAATATGTTACCAATGTGTCTGACTTTCTATTTAGAAGCCATAGATGTTGTCAGTGTTTGATCTTTGGGTAAGCTGATGTACATTTTTGACTGTACTAATCACTGTAAAATGTGTTAGCATGTAAAACAGTGACAAATTAAGCCAGAAAAATCAGATACTGCTTTGGCTGGTTCTCGAGATGTTTGCTGTACCTGAAACTGTCTGATAGACCAAGACACTGAAGTATCCCCAGTGCTCTATACGGCTTGTGAAGACTCTGGTATTGCCTTCTTATCAGTGTGGAACAGGCAGAATTAATCCCTGTTTGTTGACATTGTGTTGGCCAAGTGATACACACTTAGGTGTGTGTTTGAGCCTGTCCCCTTAGAGATGAGGAAAGGGAGAAAAATCCCTTCTCTCTCTGGGACAGGACAAAAATCTGGTGACTTTTGCTTCGTTTCTGGGCCCTCCTTGCTGTCAACCATGAGGTTCCTGATCAAATCTCTGCATTGAGCCCATGTGAATTGTACTGAACAACTGCTGCCTGTTGAGTATCTCCCTGATTTTTACCTGGTTGGAAACAAATGTTTGTTTTGGGAATACTGGAGTAAAACTTTGTGTCTTCGTTGTAGGGGAGCTTTGGCTATGACAAAAATAAAGCTGTTTCATGTTTGTTTTTTCTGTAAGGCAGTGGCAGTGAGGGTGGAGAAATCCATGCAGAGTCATGTTGGTTTTATGATGATGTTAATCTCTTGTGTCCTTTGGCTGACCTTTATTTTGTCGACCTTACACCTTGTAATTTTGGCTTATTATTGTTTCTGTAGCTGTACTATGGTTGTGATAGAAAGCCTATCAATTGCTGTAAGCCATAACTAGAAGAGTAATCAGGGGTTTTTGGGTTTGGTTTTTGTTTTTTGGGTTTTTTTGGTCTGTGTCACTGTGTTTGAAAGATGATTTAATTCTATTGAATAAACAAACCACTTTAACAGTTTTCTGGGAAAGGCAATCTTTGTGCCACTTATAGTGCCTCCAAACTGATTTTGTATTTTCTGCTTTTCTGTGTCCCTGAACAGGGGGAGTTGGAAGCTCAGCTGGTAGAAATTGGTTCACAGGACTAGAGAATGTCACTGTGGAATTATATGATGATATAGCATCATTTATAGACATATATAAAAGTATATTTATAGTTATGCAACCATACAAACTGAGAATTTGGTATTTTGATCACTGAATATTCAGTATATGTTCTGGACTGTTGTCTACAAAATATCTAGACACAGTAAGGTAATTTATTACCGGAAGTAGCAAACTGTGCACAGACAGCCTTTGAAAAGCCTCTGCAATCCCTGGGATTTGCCTACTTACACCTTCCTAACAGCTCTGTCCTTTTCTGTCTCCATCCTTCATATAAAATCATCTTCTTTGGATCTGGTCTGTCTTATTCAGCCTCAGTCTTTCAAGCTTACACTTCCATCAATATTCTCACAGAATTAAAATATAGATGTAAAAATATTTGTGGTAATGCATGATAGCAGATGAAACAACCATCTATTTTTTGAAAGTGGGTATTTTCCCAATTGCCATTCTATTGTTCCTAGATTA
Organism: Hypocryptadius cinnamomeus; assembly: GCA_013400635.1. Lineage (NCBI taxonomy): Eukaryota > Metazoa > Chordata > Aves > Passeriformes > Zosteropidae > Hypocryptadius > Hypocryptadius cinnamomeus. The sequence goes on along the minus strand of VYZP01023328.1, from coordinate 92,804 downwards.
TAAACTGAAATGGGAGTATGTAACAGAAATAATACAATCTGGGTATTAGTGCTGGTATAAGGAAAATGTAAATGACTTTGAAGATGCAGAGCTGTGGTGAATGCTGGAGGAATCAGCCCTCATTCTTGCTGACATTAAGACTGATGGATGTATTTCCTTCCCCCAGATGCTTGTGATTATTGTTAGTGATTATTCAATCAAGGAGAGGAAGCATGTGGAGAGGGAAAAATGAATAGAGAAATTGACACTGGATGATATAATTTCTGTCTATCACACTGCAAATTGCTCAGCTAAGCAAGCAATCAAAGAATGGTTAATTTCCTGAAGCCTGCAGCATCCGTCATTTTCCTCAGTGGCATTTGCAGCCTTGGCTCCGAGAAAGTCTCCATAAAAAGCTGTAGTGAATTACAGAGATGTTTCACCACAGTCTGACAGTGCCCAGAAGTGGGCACCTAGGGAAAGAGCAGAAGAAACAGGGGAAATAATAAATGGCCCTTCTGCTGGTATTCCCTCAGACTGGTATTTACAGCTTGTATTTTTGGCCTCGGCAGTGCTGTGTGGTACTGAGTGTCAGATTCCAGCTCTGTGCTCGTGATGAAGTGGTTCCTTCTGCTCTTATGAGCTCCCAAGGGTGCCCAGCAAGATATTTTTGGGTTGTGGGCCCTGTCAGATGGAGCCAGGGCAGGTACTGACCTCTCTTCTCCCCCCACAAGCATTGCAGGGAGCACCTTTTGAGCCCCCTTGGAATGAAAGTTTTATGAATTTCTATTCATCTTCTGCTTTCCTTTTTTTCTTTCTTTCTTTTTTTTTCCCCCCCTTTTTTTTTCCCCCTAACTCTGCTAACCCAAATCTACTCCTGGGTGGTAAAGTGCTAGCAGTCACATAATTTTATCACTTAGCTGTTTTCTCACTCTGCATCTTCAGTCATCTTTTCATCATCCCAACGGATCTGGCTAGAAGAATAAACATTTTAATCCATAAAGAAACTATTGTCCATGACAGAGAGGTAAAATACTACATTAAGTGTATATAAGTGCTGCCACCAGCACCTTTTTAGGTGGAGAAGATGCGGGTTGCAAGGATGTCAGCGCTCCAGCTGCTTATGAGGAGGGTTTCAGACCCCACTCACTTTTTTCTAAACCTTGAAACTTTTGATTTAGCAAGTTCAGGTTTTAGCCCTGAGCTGAGAGCATGAGCATTTTGTTGAAGGTGAATATAGATGTCTGTAGACCTCAGAGACAATAACAGAACCTCTGAGATGTGCAGGGGTCCTTGCTGTTGGGGTAGCTGGTCCTGCAGAGGAAGGACAAGAGGGCCTTGGAATTCCACTGAATTCCTGGGATTCAGTTCTTCCTTTTGAAACCCCTCCAGACACGATGGTGAATTAAGGGCCTTCCAGATACAAGACACAAGGTGCTCTGCCAGGCCTGAGAGAGCGTGACAAAATCCATCCATGAAAACCAGCTTTCTCTGGGCTTTATTGCATCTTTAGAAATAATAAGGGCTAAAATCCACCATTTTCCCTTCATGGGGCATATTTTGTTTATTTTTACAAGGAGTAGATTTTGTCAGCCATACAAACAGCCACACTGTCAGTTTTAGAAGTCTTCCTGCCTTGCTGGGCTGAGAGTCAGATTTTGGAGAGTGAAGTTCACCCTTCCCCCCGACGAGGTGAGTGAAATGCCATTGAGGTGTCTGGGCTGATGTCTGGAGCTTCACGTGAGTGTTTTTATTTGCTGAGTGGCACTTGGAAAGCCATGGTCTGCACTCAGGTCAGGCAGGCAATAGCCTTTCAGGCATTGGAAGTCAATCTTGGTGACATCTGTATTTCTAAGCACGTTATTTCCCTTGAGAAGTGCCGAAGCACTGAGGGAGCCTGATAATTTTGCAAATAATTTGCCATCTTTACTGCTCAACACAGACACCAGCAGGCAATAAAATGAAGCACTGAGTCCCTAATGCCTTGCTCTTTGGAGGTTTCCATGAGCATGTGGTGCAGGATGATAAACATGGGATATATGTCCCTTCCCTCTGAAAAGATTAATTAAATTTTTGACTTCCCATCTAGGTGTTTCATGAAGTACTGTGTACTCAGAATGGGTTTTGGGGATTTTTTGTTTCAGATCTGTCTCCCCAATCATGTCTTTAATAAATCTCTCACGATTTTTCCTTTGTGTGGCAACATTGGGGAAGGATTTGTAATAGTGATGAATTTCAATTTCTCCTTATCTCAAAACTGATTGAATAGGCTCTTTGGATGGTGGTGAGAATGGGAATTAACCACCCTCAGATATTTCTCTTTGTCCCTGGTGGACAGTCAGTTGCTTGTGCAGAACTGCTGAGCCCAGATCGTTGGACATGCACGTGCCCCTCTCTCCTGATGAGATTTGGGCGTGCAGCCACAACCCCTTCAAGGGAATATAGGGTCATGGAATTACTGTTGGAAGAGACCTTTAATATCACCAACTCCTGCCATGCCATCAACACAGCATCACCACCACGTTCACTACAAACCACACCCTCAGGTGTCACACACACACATTTTTAAAACATTTCCAGGCATGGTGGCTCCACCACTTCCCTGGATGCTCTGTTCTGATACTTTACAACCCTCAACATGAAACATTTTTTCATAGTACCCAGTCTAAACTAAATATCTTAGTGCAAGTTGCTATGTTCACCAGCTCCTTTCTCCTATTCCAGTGGGATGAGCAGTCTCACTGTTCCTCTTGCCTTTTTCTGGGAAGTCTTGATTGCATTCTCTGCAAGGTAATACGGGTATGTTTCTGCCAGAGTGCATTACTCCAGAAAAACTTTGGTTGCAGCAATCTCAAGGCTGCTATTTATGGTCTGAGGGAATCTTTCTGCTTCCTTTTCTTCCCAGAAGCAGAAGGGAGACAGGAGGATTGGACAGAGGCTCTGCACATCACTCTGCACCACTCTCAGACTAGCCCCAGAACCAGGCTTGTCTGACCTTCATCAGAAAATGCATTTTTCAATGTATTTCTTTTTCTCCTTAACGCTCACAGCTTCATGGCGCTTTGGTCTTTCTCACCTTGCACCCTTTTACAGTGAGTTGTACACAGCAAGGCAGGTGTTTGGAACAGAGTGGTATCCCTGGATTTTCTATTCTTATGGGAGCAGAGTGAGGCCCTCGCATTGCTTCAGGACTGGCTGTGGCAGCAGTACATGAGACACTGCTGAATATGGTGGTAAATATCATGGAATCATAGGGTAGGTTGGGTTGGAAGGGGCCCAAACTCATCCAGTCCCACCTCCTACCATGGGTGGGAACACCTTCCACAATCCCAGGGTGTTCCAAACCCTGCCCAGCCTGGCCTTGGACACTGCCAGGGATGGAACAGCCACAGCTGCTCTGGGCACCCAGTGCCAGGGCCTGCCCACCCTCACAGGGAAGACTTTCTTCCCAATATCCCACCTAACCCTGCCCTCTGGCAGTGTAAGTCTTGCTCTCTGCCTTGGTTGAAATTCAGCACCAGAGAGGAAAGGTTGGAAGGGTGAGGCTGACAGACACTGACGGGGCACTTACACAATGTGTTCTGTAAGGAATCACATCAGTAGGCACTATTTACTCCAAATATTAAACCCAAATAGGTTTGCAGACGTTTTGCCAGGCAGATGCTAAACTTCATCACAGAGAAGAGGCTGATAAGACACGTACAAATGCAACTCCGTGGTTCTCCGAAGAAAGTGGCATGTATTTGCATTTTTATAAGCTCTTATCATTAAATGTTTTGGGTGAGTTTTCAGCCAGCTCACCAGATGCTGACTGTCCTCAGCAGGGTCTTTAATGCACCAGCTGTGTGTCTTTATGCACAGATCATTTCCATCTCCTCTGCTGAGTATTTTTGACCACCCCCAGTGCAAAGTTTTGCTAAGTATTGCTAAGCTGTTGCTTGAAAAATGTATTTTTATGATTAGAAAACTTTGTAGCTGCAAGAGCAAAAGATTTGATTTCTGGGGATTAATTAACCTTTATGTTAACAACTTTTTCATCTATTAGCCTTTTGATTTTTAATTCTATATGCACAACCAGCAGGAAAAAGCAAACAAGATGCACTCACTTAGCAATCAAATATGACATTAAAATATGCCTCCTTATCCTAAGCAAGATTATTTTTTATTAAAAACTATTGGGTTTTGTTACATAATTTTATAGCATGATCATGGCTATTTAAAGGAGCTTGCTATGAAGGACAGCTCATTGTAACCCATCCATAAATCACACAGACTTGGATCGGTCTGGTTGAGTTGTTAACCTTGACTCTCTCTTTTTTAGGTCTAATCATACTCTTTGCACAAGAAAACCAAATCTGCCTCATCTCACAGTGTCACGTTTCATCATTTTTGACTGAAAAATGAGCTTTCTGCCAAGTAGAGAGCTCAGCCTGGCTTTTTCTAAAGCTGCTGTCAAGATCCTGCTTGTTGAACATTTGAGGCACAACCCCAGTGTGAAAAGACCCTGCAAATGCAGGGATGGGAACCTTTCCCTTCATCCATTGATTTCCAGCAGCCTGGGGAGCACTGATGAGCACAGCTGTGTGTTGTTCACATTCTCCATTTACGTGTGGGAAACCAGAGACTGAGAGAAGTTGAGTCCTTGCCTCCTGCAAATTAAAAACAGCAATTCTCAGTGTGAAATGAGTCTCTCCTAAGTTCAGGCGTGTCCACTGTAGAGCCAGCATGTCAGCTCCTTGCCAAGGCTCTGTTTAGTAGAAATACAGCCCAGATTTATCAGTTTGGTCCGAGATTTGGTTTTGTTCCTTAAAAAAGGCATCAGTCTGATGGCAGTTTTCCTGATCACCATCCTGCCTTTGTTCTCCCTCCTCTGCACCAGCCTGGAGGAAGCAGAGCCAAATGGAGACGTCATCCCACACCTTTCCAGGGCCAAAGTTGGGCAGTGTTCTCTCTGAAAGATGAACTCATGTCCTTGCAGAGACCTGCCTAAAAAAAAAAAAAAAAAAAAAAAAAAAAATAAAAATGGGGTGAGCCCAAATTTGGGTGT
>VYZP01023328.1:0-87766 GCA_013400635.1 Hypocryptadius cinnamomeus | reverse complement strand
CGCTGTGTTTCGCAAGGTCCCCCAAAAAAAAAAAAAAAAAAAAAAAAAAAAAATTAAAATTGGGCTGACCCTAATCTTGGAGCTGACTTGCATAACTCCAGAGGGAGTGAACATCCAGCTGGTCTGTAAGGCTGTAATTTAGGAAGGGCCTTCACCCCCACAGACCCATCTTGTGTTGCAGAGAGGTTTGTGCTCATGATATGGGCTCTGATATTGGGGCGTAATTGCTTTTCTAATATCCATGTATTATTTACACCATGCTACTGTTGCAAACTCCTTCTGACTCCAGATCTGTTGTTGCTGTAATGTATTTATTGGAGCAATGCAAGGTCAGGCTAACCTCCACTACTTGCCTGTAAATGACCCAGCAGAAACCAATAGTTTTAGTGCTGGAACACCAATGTAAGTGAGACACAAATCAGGACCCTGAAGTATTCATTTACTTTATTGCCATATCTTTATAGACGGTTATTAAGTGCTTAACTATTAACTATTAATGTTGCTGCTTTATTTATTACACAGAGATATGTCTTAAGTGTTTCCTGGGTATATTTTCAGGAGAAGGGCTTCAAGGGAAAACAGATCAAGACAGGCACATCAAAGATGATTGGATCAACAACGAGTGGGACAACATTAGTCTTCAAATTCTAACTAGAATTGGTTAATATCTTTGCAAACTACAGTCCAGAAATCAAAATATATATAAACATGACCCTGCATAAAATATTTCAGATTATTCTGATTGTTTTCAACATGAAATTACAGACTAGAATGGGCTGAGGGGAGTGTGAGGGCTTTGTTGGCTTAAAATCTAACTCAAAATATCAATGTAGTCAGCTCTGCCATGCAAAGAACAGCACAGGAAAATGTCATGCAGAGACATTCCCAGACACAGCTCATAATTTGCCCTGCTCATATTTGAGGGGGCAGTGTTCCTGCCCACCACCTACTCATTTCTTTCCTTGCTCTGAGCATATTGTCCCTGCCTTTTCCTTCAAGGACACATCCTTAACTGTTCCACATCCCCACCTGTGCTAACCATGGAGCCCTAAGGCACCCAGGGGCAATTGCCTTTGTCACCATCTGATTGTCTGACTATGGCTTGCTGATGCTCCAGTGGGATGGAAGCTGCTCAACCTCCCCCAGTTCTGGCTGTGTGAGATGGTTTGGGATGCCAGAACCCCCTCACAGCACTTGTGTGCCCATCAGTGTGGAGCTGGGCCACCTCTCCTGGCCGTGCAGGACGGCTCCTCGTGGTCATTCCCTCACAACCACGCAGAAAGTCTGCCTTTAACAGCAAAATATCTCAGAAATTGTCCCCAAGCCACTCAGCTGAGCTGGGTTTTGTGTAAATGAGGCACAGTTGCTCTGCTCTTTGCTGAATTCCACAAGTTGACAATGGCCTCACTCCTTCTGTGATGGAGCATCCTCTTCACCCCACCAAAACCTCTGCCTGGTTTGACTAAGGGTAGCCCACATGTTTTTACACTTTTCTGAGGAGTTTTTCAAGGAGTTTTCCTTTTTTGAGGAGTTTTCTCTGGTGTTAAATATATATCCAGGAGATGTAACTGCTGCCGGATCAAAGGGACGCCAAATAAACCACATGAAAAATTATAAAAATTTCACAAGCACAAATTTTATTATTTAATGAGGATGTTAATGAAGCGCCTGGGTAGCAGTTTTTCCTCTTGCTATCACAGTCAATGAGACTGATATGAAAAACACTTAAAAAAGCAAAACCCAACCCAACTCAATGGGCAGCTGCCAGATAGGAAATTCAGGATGAGGAGGATGAGGTGGGCAGGCTGGCACTGGTATCAGGTGCTTGGGAGCTGCTCCATATGCTTGGAGCATATTTGTATCTAAGGGAATGAAAAGACTTTTTCCTTCATACTGATTATTCCTTGTTTTGTTTTGTTTTTTTTTAATAAAGTCCACATCTTTCACACATGCTGGATTTCCATTTGATAAGCTCTGTCTCATTTATTCACCTTTCAGCAAACCTCCTTGTCTCTTTTCCCCTGCCCAACACTTGAATTAGCCACACCTTCTTTAGCTGATTAAGTTATTTTCCACTTCACAGTTCATTCCATAGCAGCCTAACTTGCAAATATATGAAAGCTGGCGCATTTCCATTCCTTGAAAAAGTAGTCAGTAATCAGAGAAAGAATTTATGTTAGTTCTCTCTATTTACAATATCATGTTGCAATATATCATACTATTTATTAACTCCAAAGTCTGACTCAGACTGACTCTTTCAGTATGTCTCCCATCACCCCCTTAAAATACTCATTATATTGGAAATAATAAGCCTTGAACTTCTGACACAAAAACTCTCCAATACTTTGTTCTCTTAGTTAGTGAGTTCACTAACCAGCTCCATTATTTGCTTCAAGGTCTGTCCTTTTGAATTTACAAAAGCTAACAAAGCAAAGACTACTTCAGTATGTGCCCACCTAAACACAGGCACAGAGAACTGGGGCAGGTAAATGGAAATGGTGTCTAAATTCAGTTATTTCTCTGAGGGATGGTGTGCTGCAGGGTGAACACCCGTGGCTGGTGCTGTGAGCTGGCAGTGCCACCCAGCTGGGGCTTGAGCACCTTGAGACCCCCTTAACACCCCCTGTGACAGGGCTGATAAGTTTAATGCCTTCAAAGTCCAATATTAAACCTCAAAGTTTGCTCTTTCAGAGAGACCTAGTGATATATCTCCTTTTGTTGGTGTCCAGATCTTCACAAGAGCAGCTCTGCAATTATGCAGTGTTTTAATTACAGTGAAAACTATTTGTTTTACAATAGAAAGTGCAGCTGGTGAGTTGTGACCTGAGGAAGAGCAGCAGATGGTGTCCTCCACGCAGGGTTTCTTCATCTCATTTTCCTAAGAATTCCTGCACTGACCTGACTTTCTTCCTATTGCAAAGAAGCAGTGACCTGCCCTTTGGTCCAGTGTACAAGCTGCCCATCGTGTACAGCTCTCCCTAGCTGTCCTTTGTTCCTTTTCCCAAGCAGAAAATGCTTGGGAAGGAGGGAGGGAATCTGTGCTGAGGTCTGCATGCTGAAAAGCACAAAAATATTGTAAGGTCCATTTATCTTCATGACTGAATATCCTCAGTTAAATGGGATTGACTCCATCAAACAAACCTGGTTTGCACCTTGAGAAGGGGATTTGACTCTTCTTTGATGTTGAAAGTCAGAAACTGCAGGTTTTCTCCACCTTTGTACAAGAGGATAAAATGGATCTACTCTCTATTGTATGGAGAAAGTCAAAGTGAATTAAATGGGAGAAAAGAATTCTTGGGTGAACCTGCAATGGCTGAATTAGTGGACAATTCTTATTCTTCTCATTATTATTATCAACAACAACAACAATAACAACAATAATAATAATAAGTTATCACCTGCTTACCCTCTTTCAGAGGTCAATAGGTCCTTGCTGGCTTCATATTTTTTTAAAGCCCTCATTAACTCAGTCAGGGCTCCCAGCTGCCTTTGGCATGTAAATACCCTGACTCCCTTCCTGCCTGAACTCCTCTGCTGAGGGCATCTGAGATCTCGGGAAGAACTTTTCCCTCTCTCAGGTGGCTTCATTTAGGAATCTGCACCCAGGAGCTGAAGGAGGGAACTGGTTCAGCACTTCCAGAACAAGAGTGGGCACCATGTGGCTGGGGAAGAGGCTACAGTCTGCTGGTAGGGTAGTGGTCTTCACTTTTTTCTCTTTATTACCCCCAAATCTGTAAGTACACAGACCCCCTTTCCCTCCAGAAAATGAGCTGAAACAATATTCAGTTAGAATGAGAAGCTATAATATGATTTTTGTTTTCCTGCTGTAATCAGAGAGAAAAAAATTACCTTCAGAGTCTTTTATCTCTGTAAGCAGAAAAAGAAAAAATATTCAGAGAAAAAGCCTTCAGGCTGAAGGGATGCAGCAAACTGCCATAATAGCTTCTGTTTACTTTGAGCCTAATACTGATATTTTGTAGACAGGTAAAAAAGCTACACTGGTACCCTTTGTTGTTTGTTTTGTTGGTTTTGATGTTTTTTTCCCCAAAATCTCACCATATGATCCCCTGCAGGAGGAGACAGGTGACATCCGAAATGAGTGCTTCTGTTCTTTAGCAGAGGTGGAAGATGCCTGTAAGACCATGCATAAATTGGGGTTAAGAGCAGTGGAGTGCCCTGTTCACTCACTGCCACAGCTTCACTCTCAAAGGAGCTGAATTTACATAAGTTAATAATGAGGAACTAAAAACTTAAATGATGACTTGGTAGCTTATGATTATAATAAGCTTCTCCAAATCCATATGGTTGGGGGGACATAGGTTAGACTGCTGCAGCATGAGACAGGAGGCTTATTAATATTTTAAATGAAATAATGCAGCCTTGAAGATTTGGGGTGGGGGGAGAGGGGTTGTTGACCAGAAGATCTTTAAAGATCTTTTCCAACCCAAACCATTCAATGTTCTGACCCTGGCAATGAGGTCTGAGCTGTGTTGAAAACCTTGATGGCAAAATGGTAAATGGTCAGGAGATTTTCCTGCTTTAATTCTCTTTATGTGCACATGAAGTGGTGTGAAAGTAAATATTATCAAAAGATCAAGAGTAGTTACACTTTCACAGGCTCTTTATTAATGATATATTTTAATTATTCTGCTTTGTAGCATCACATGAAAGAAATTAGGGTCTTTCAAATATATGCATGATTTTTCTTTTATGCGTTGGAGATCATGTACAGTTCAAATTTGGAGAAGTTCCCTTTTCTTTGAGCAGCTTTAACATCAACACAAAAATCCCTGGTTTGGACCCTGGGGTCTGAGGCTTAATTTTAAGCCTGTCTTGGGTGTGCTGCTGGACTGAACCCAAGCAGGGGATGGAGGATGCCCAGTGAGGCATGGTCCTAATTACTGATCTCTGAGGCAGGGATTTTTTTGTGTGGGTTTTAAACATCTTGGAGACTGCTGTGATAAGGGATAAGGAGGGGGAGGTTTGTCCTTAGCTCTGGCCAGAGCCTCTGAGGAAGGCACAGGCTGCTCTTCTAGTGACACTGGTAGGCACTGGTGGCCTTTCTCCAAGGAAAGTCTGAGGAAATTTTCTAAAAAACCTATTTACGTCCACTTATTTAGCCCTGGTGAAAACAGCACAAAATATGTCTCAAGGTAGGACAATAAGAATTGGGAAATATAGCCTTGTGCAATTTTTTTGTGAAGGGAATGAAAAGAAATTCCATGAATGCTTTCTCTACAAAGATCTGAATGGGAATTGGCTCTCAAGTACCTATGCCTGCTAGATTATAGACACACAATAATAACATTTCTCTCTACATGTCCTCTTGTAAAGATGCCTTTTATATATGGGGGTTAGTTTGTTTGTTTTGCTTGGCATCTTCTGTTTGGTTTTGGTTTTTTGGTTGGTTGGTTTTTGGTTTTCTCTGTGTCAGGTAATTTAATCTGCTTTATATTGTGTGTCTGCTTTGATGTTACCTGTCTGTCCTTCATGTGCTGTGGCCCACTACAAAGACAGTGTTAGCTGGGCTGGATTACTTTTCTCCTTTCTTTTTGTCCTATGGCTTCAGATACTTGTTTACTGTCTGTGTACACATATATATATTTGCACATTATACCAGCTCTCCCTGCTCCTGCCATGGTGTCCTTTTCCCTTAGCAAATGGAAGTCACTGTCATCCTCCTCTTTGTTTTGGAGTGTAGAATAACAATCATCACTTAGGTGGATATTGAGGGTTGGTCTTGAAACAGTAATTTCAGAAATCTAATTTGAAATTTAATGGCATGGGGAAAAAAATCATCACCTGCTTGCTTCATGGTGGCCACGTGCCTGGTGCTGCAACACAGAGCAGTGGGGAAGGGTTTGCTCTGGGGAAAGGAGGCTCAGGGGGGACCCTGTGGCTCTGTACAGGAGGGGACAGCCGGGGGGGTCGGGCTCTGCTCCCAGGGAACAGGGACAGGAGGAGAGGGAACGGCCTCAGGCTGGGCCAGGGGAGGTTTAGATGGGATATTTGGAGAAATTTCTTCACAGAAAGTGTTGTTAAGTATTGGTACTGGTGGCCCAGGGTGGTGGTGGAGTCCCCATCCCTGGAGGGATGTAAAAGCTGTGTGGCTGTCACACTTGGGGACGTGGGTCAGTGGTGGCCTTGGCAGTGCTGTGGGAATGGTTGGACTCTATGATTGTGGGAGGCTTTTCCAGCCTGAATGATTCTGTGACTTCTGCACTTGTGCTTCAGTGGGTAAAGTATTCCAGGGCTGGTGCAAATCATTCTCAGGAGTGAAAACCTTCAGGGTGAGTTGGGGTTTGAGTTAGCTGCTTTTGGCTCTTGATCTACATTTTTCAAAATGAAAAAATAAATCCCTCTGCTGATCTGTCAGCACGTGCAGTGACATAAAAAGCACATCTACAAATGTGAAAGCAAGTTAACCACCAACTCCTACTGCGGTGGGAACTGCACCTGTGGAAATAGAGTTCAAACAATAATGGTGAAAAGCTTGGAAATATCCCTGAAAACAGAAAAGTTAAACACCTGGGTTTACCTCAGCGTGGTCTCTGTGCCAGCACCTGCCTGGGCACCCAAAACCAGTGTGGCTTCAATTTGGCACATGCCAATAAAAAAGATGTTGTTGGAAGCTGAAGCTAGGCGATAATTGCCGGGGAGGTGGTGAACCTTTATTGTAACTTTCCTGAATTCTCCAGTATTGGAAGCTTCGTTTCTAAAACCCCCAACACCCACCTGCAGGTATCAGTGTTGCCATCCAGTCTCACCAATCTCAGGATGATCAGCAGGACCTGGAATCCCCATGGTAAACAGCTGTGTTTTAGTCTGGTAAGTGTCAGTGCAAGTAAGTGTTAAACTTGGTTTGCCCTTCACCTGGGCTGTCACAGAATTTATTGGTGGTTTTGCAGGAGAGGACCAGGCAGGTTTTGTCTTGGAGTGCTGAAACACTGGCACAGGTTTTCCAAAGAAGCTGCCCCATCCCTGAGGGTGTCCAAGGCCAGGGTGGGCAGGGTTTGGAGCACCTGGGATAGTGGAAGGTGTCTCTGCTCGTGGCCCATGTTCGCACCCAAACCATCATGGGATTTTGTCACCTGAGGGTTTGCTTCTTGCCCACTATCACAGGAGGGAGAGCATTTGTGCAGCTGTGCTGGAATCATCTGTGGACAAATAACACAGAGGGAGCTGGGGAAAGGAGCTGAGGGTGCCTGGGGAAGGAGCTGGTGTTGTGCATTTAGTGGAGCTTTATTTGCATGTGCACAGCTACTTACAGCCATATTCAGATAAGGTGTAGGAAGCAGTGAGTCCTGCTGGAAATAACTAGATCAAGTCTGACAGCCTGAGAGTAAATCCATGGCACAGACAGATAAGGGGTATTGCTGTTTCTTGGGTTAGGTCTGGATCCCTGTAACTCTGACAGCTTTTCTATTTTTTATGTCAGCTTAATAGAAAGTTTTGTATTTATTTGCTGTTATCTGAGCAAGTTCAGCTGCAGTTATTTTACTTTTATCCTTTCCCAGACACACATACATACACTTGCACTCTTGTTTCTTGGCAGCTTGTAGCAACGTCTCTAATCCTCTTTGGCAGAAATCTTTTAAACTAATTCTCTTAGAAAAAAAAATAAATTAAAAATTAAATTGATGGTGATCATTTTATGGCTGATACAAGAAAAGAGGTGAACAAATATCTGAAAGAAGAAAGTTTGGCCAGAAGTTGAATTTCAGTACCTCTTTAGAGTAGTTTGTGTGCTGCAAAGCCCTAATACCTCTTCATGATAAGGAGCATTGGGTGGATGAGGATGGTGTGATGATAGATAGACAATGCTACCAGGGTGACTCAGAGATTTGGTGTGAATTAAAAGAGAAATAAACCCATTCAGCCTCTCTGTGTTTAAGCAGACTCACAGGTACCACTTGAAATCCCACGTCAGAGTTTGAATAGGGCTTGTAGGATTCATAACATTTGCAGTCTGTAAAAGAACTGCAGAAGTGTTTTTTTGTTTCCTTCCTAACATCAGGTCCTGGAAATTCTGCCTTGTTGTAAGCTGTCTGGGAATGATTAATGTTAGAAAGGGTAAAAAATTAAGAGGCCAATTTTTGTACAGGATTGCAAAAACATAACTTTGTTGGGGTTTTTTATTTGCTTGTTTAGGGTTTGTGTGTGTGTATGGTTTTTATTCTTGTTGTTGGGGTCTTTGGGGTTGTTTTCTTATTTATATTTTTTATAATTTTTATTTTATTTTGAAAGGAAATAAAGCCCCAGCAGCTCTGCCCCTGTTCTCAGCTCTCCATCCTCTCTGGTGCCTAAGGTGTAAGATTTGCAGCTGTGGTTCGTTGATGGCTGGTGCATTTTGCTCAACACCCAAAACTTTGGGGTTCTAGTGCATGTTGTTGCTGAAGCAGGACACGTGATGGTGTCAGGAGGTGTCCCCAGCTCGGCTGTGCTGACCTGGTGGCCGTGCTCCTGCCCTTTTCCTATCAGTCCTCTGTCCCTCTTGACTACACAGATCCTTTGGGGTGGGGACTTTCCCTCTCAGTGTGGTTTCTGCACTGCTCAGCACAGCAGGGACCCATTCCCAGCTGGGAACACTAATGCCACTGCAGATTGACCATGAAATTACAAATAAATGCAATTTTTCCCCATTATCCTGGAAGAGTGGCTTCTCTGGCTGGGGCTACGCTGTTAAGGACCCTCTTCAAATCTAAGACAACATTTGCAGCATGGAAAGTATTTAAGGTGTAGACCACAGACGTGTCTGGGCACTGCTGCCAGGACATTTCTGTCCATGCAGCTGCTCCATCCCATGGGAGAGGAGGGTCAGGGGCAGCCAGGGAGGCTGAGCAATGTTTTGGCAAGTTTCAAGGAGGCTGTGGCACATGGGAGAGGAAATCAACATAACAGATTCAGAGGTAGTTTGGCAGCATCTGAAGAGCTGAGTGGTTGAGCCCTTCTGGGGTTATTGAATTAGATCCTTCTCTTTAAGCAAGCAGGGCAAGGATAACTTGCAGGATTGGGATGTTTTCTGCAAATTTCTGTGGATTCAAAAGCGCCCTGGGGATCACAGGCCTCAATCATTGCTGCTCCTCTGGTCTCCAACATGTGGATCTGGCAGAGGAATTGGACAGGTTTGTCCACAAAAGCTGTGGCTGCCCCATCCCTGGCAATGTCCAAGGCCAGGTTGGACAGGGCTTGGAGCAACCTGGGATAGGGAAATGTCCTTCCCCACACAAGATGGATGAGCTTTAAGGTGCCTCCCAACCCAAACCATTCCAGGATTCTCTGAAATCTCTTCAAAGTTTAACTCCGTTGAAGTTGGAGGACATTCATCAGAGCCTGCATATTTACTGCCATTACATCAATTATGGGTCTAAATTCTGAAAGCACTTATTCCTGCTGTCAAATGCCAACAGTGGCAGTGGCTTTACTTGGCAGCACTAAATTCTCATTGGGATCACACTGTTTAATGGCTGTACTCAATGATCTTGGAGGCTTTTCCAGACTTAATGACTCTATGATTCCATGTTTGCATTAAATATTCAATGTACTTGGATTCAGAAGACAGTGAATAGGTTTAAAATTTAAAAAAAAAATTAAATGGTGTTCTTTAGTTGTGTAACTTTTAAGTAAACAGAGCTGTAGAAACATCTGCAAGCTTTGATTTTAATTTAATGTATAATAGCTTACATCATAATAAATGATGTTGTGTGATTTGGATGCAATTTTGAATTTGTCAGGAAGCTCGCAGCCAAATTGTTGAAGTTAATAGTAGTTCTGCAATCAACTTCACTGTGTGTCAAATCAGAGGAGCCATTATTGAATTTTAAAGGGCTAAATTACCGTGTTGTTTGTATTAAATCTTAATGCTGTTTCGGATAACAGGAACACTTTCCCTTGGAGATATGTGCAGGATAGGGTTTCTGTTTCTGCATAGAGAAATCAAACATGGTTTCAGTGAAATTGCTTGAATTCCAACCTTAAAGCGTTTAGGTATATCCAAAAGTACTTTCAAACCTGTCCTAAAGGAAAAAATATACCTCAGGTCAGATAGAGTGTTGGAGTACAGTCCTTTTTTATGAATTAGGACAACTTAGTGGTGCACTGTAATGATGGTAATTAGAGAAATTAATGTACTGAGGTGGCTTATCATTCAGAGTAGGGAAAAAATACATTTGCATTTCTTTAGGGATGGAAAAGGAAGGCGAGCTGGCCTGTACTTGCTTGCTTTGAGGCAGTCTTTCTTCCCCTGACTGCTGCTGGGTCCCTGGAAAGGAAAGGCTGTGACAGCCCAAGGTGAAAAAGGTCGACACTTGTGCCAAGGAAAGAGGGGGAGATGGGACCTATTTGCTCATATTTCTATCCCAGCTTTGCTAAATCGTCTTGGGCGAGTGGCTGTCATAAATCCACTATCTCCACACACCTCAAGCCCAAAATTATCTTTTCAAAGAGTGGAAAAGCTTTTGGGCTGGGCTACTTTCTGTTGGGTCGGTTTGTCTTTAAGTCCTACAAGATGTTTGGAGAAAACCAGAGCTCTTCTGGAGCTTTCTCTTCTCCAGGATGGGCACCCCCAGCTTTCTGTCTCCAGAACAGAGGTGCTCCAGCCCTTGGGGTATTTTTCTGGCTTCCTCTGGATATGCTCCAATAAGGTCATGTCATTCCCAAGCCGAGGGTCCACAGAGATGGATGTACTATTGGTGTGAGGGCATGCTCACGATTTCCTGTAGCAAACTGCTGCCTGGTAGGTTTCTCTTTTCCCCCTCTATAGTTTTTGTCTATCTGTGTGGTCCCCAGCCCAGCAAAGCTTCTCACATGCAGGAGAGCACTGGCCCGTGGCATCCCTGCTCTGCTGGGAGAGCTTTCCCCTCTCCCTCAGGCAGTGCGTGACAGCAATAGATATAATGGACTCATTTGGATAATTTAGTACTTGCTTAGTGTATCTGGTTTCTCTAGTGACACTCTGACGTTCATGCTTGACTTCCCCACCTCTCAGATAATAAATGAAAGAGGTTTCACCTTGTTGACAGCACTGGCTTTGGGCCCATTATCTTTCCTGACATTGTGTACTCGAGAAATTAAATTACCTGGTTTCCTGGCTACCTCCCTAATGAATGCCATTAATTAATATGCTTTTCAAAGGAGGAGGTGTATTTATTCTTAATCCAAGGGAGAATCTCTTTCCTGGCCTGGCTGTGAGCAGAGTGCTCAGGTGGGAGCAGGTCAGTCAATTTGCAGGAGACTTGCCCACATGGGTGCTCCCTAAACACGCCCTTTGGCTCATAACTTGTTTTGCAGTGATTTTTTGGGTTTTTTTTTTCTGGAAGATCTAGTCCCAAGAGCATGCAGGTTAATGAAAATAATTATTAGCTCTGCAGGTGGTAGATCAGTGTAGCAAAGATGTACCGATCATGATGCAGTGAGAAGATGGATGGAAATGCAGCCTGCTCCTTCGATAGGGATTACCAGGAAAGTGTGGACCTGATGCCCCCTCTCCCTTTTTTTTCCCTTCAAATCTCCTCTCCCCAGTGGAAGTGGCAGCTCTGCATGTGGATGGATATGGGGCTGTTAGCCCGAGCTGGGCAGAGGTGTGAAAAGCAAACAGCTTGGAGTTCAGGGGTGGCTTTGAACATTCTTCTGGATGGAGCAAAATGAGCTGAACTAAGGAGGAGGAGGAAGATCAGGGCTGGGGCAGTGGGTGCTGGGATGGATGCAGTGCCCATACATATTTGCCTAAGACAGCACTGGAGTGAGAAGGGGGAAGCTGGGGGATGTTGGGCTGGGATGGTGCCTGGCCTTCCCCACAGACATTAGTTTAGACAGGGTGGTAGGGAGTGAATTTATAAGGGTGCAAATTCCCTCTTTGGAGCTGCCTTGGCAAGGGAGAAGTTGAGAAGGACTGGGCGTTGCACCTGGTTCCTTGGGCTGTGGTGGGTGGGAGCTGTGCAGGAGCAGGCAGAGGGGTGCCAGGGCTCTGCAGGGAGGAGCAGCCCCCCAAGTGCAGGCAGCAGGGACGTGCTGCATGTCCCTGGGAGAGAAGCAGAGTCCTCGGGATTGCTTAACCTGCTCTGAGCCTTGTGGTGCTTCAACGTTGATTAATCCCAGTGATGTCAGTGGTCCAATTCATGCTTTAAATCTCACCGTGGTCAACACCTCACAAAACAGAGCTCTTAGGGTTCTTTACCCCTGCTGGATAGCTGTTTTGCTCCTGGCATCCCTGGCACTTCTGCTGCGGCCTCTCGTTGTGACCTGTGCTGTTCTTTGCAGGGACAGAACATTGTCCTTTGAAATGCCTAAAGCCGACATGAGTCACAATCTCCTCAGGAAACACTGGATTTTGTAGTCTTCTGGCAGAACAGCCACATCAGAAAGGTTTTAGCAGGCAAGGAGGTGGGTTTATCCCTGCTGGGAGAAACTTGAAATAACCCTGTGCAAGACAATGGAGGCTCATGGGTGGGATGCTCAAGGACTTGGTACAGAAGGTGCCCAGAATAACTCTTCCCATGTTTGGTGGCTGGGATAACCTATATTATGATCAGAAGGAAAAGATGAATTGCAGTCTTGGGGCTCATTCTCCTATTCTCTTGGAATCAGCATGACTTGAAGTGTTAGTCTTTAAGGAAAAAGTCTCTTCAGTAGGAAGCCAGGTGCAATACCAGTAATTGTAGCTAATGCTTTAGCTAGGGCTGCCTGCACAGCTGGCTTAAATAGAAATAATGTCGTTTAAGCTGTTTAGCTGATACTTTTGTCCCTCACACACTGGATTTTTACCTGTGTACACTTGAAATTCCTGATCTTCTTATCAGTTACTTTCTTATCACCTTGTTAAAAGGCAGTTGAAGAAGCAGTTTAAAATAGAATAAGTCTCTTTACCATTTTCTCATGTTGTTAAACTCCCTTGAAGAGGGTTTGGATCTCATTCTTCCCAACACCCTGTTGCACAACTACTTTGGTGACAGTTTGACTTCTCAGCTTCAAGACCCCTCTGTTTAAGCAGAAAGCTGAAAATAGAGGGTTTTTTTGAGCTTGTATTTGCTGAGTACATGTACACTCAGCTTGCCTTCTTAAGGACACATAATCATAGCCACAGTCACAGTTCAATCTGGTTTTAATTGTTTTTAATTAGTTCTTAGCAGTGTTTAAGTCTTGTGAATTAAATGGATTTAAAAAAAAACCAAATAAACAGCATCTCTTTCACCACGCTTGTTCTTTTGAGGGTTCAGTTTCACACTAACTGCATTAAAATGCTTTTTCCCAGGCTTGTGGCTTCTAAAATAATTTAAGATTTTGAATAAAAATTAGTGAATTACTGCATGCATAACTTGCCAGCTGTGGGCATCAGGAGCAGATCCTGCATTTCTGAAAGAAGCCTTCAAACTGAAGGCATGGCAGCTCCAGGGGAAAGCAGATGAGGGCATCATACTCTTTGTTTCTATTGGAAGTCTCATCAGAGAGAAGACCTGTGCAAAATCATAAAATCGTAGGATGGTTTGGGTTGGGAGGGACCTTCAAGCTGATCCCATTCAGCTGGAAGTCAGGGACACCTTCCACTATCCCAGGTTGCTGCAAGCCCTGTCCAACCTGGCCTGGGACACTTCCAGGCATCCAGGGCCAGCCACAGTAAGGAATTTCGTTCCAATAGCCAATCTAAATCCAATCTAAACCTACCCTTTTTCAGTTTGTGGAGGCTCCATTGAGCTCTGTGCTCCTGCAGCTGCTCTGGCACCTGGAGCTGGACAGGTGACACTTCCTGCCTGTGTGGCTGTGTCTTGGGAGGTGCAGGTGAGCTCCAGGGCTGCCTGAGGTGCCAGTGGGGTCTGTGTTCTGCTGCCTGTTTGTTCAGGTGGTGGGAGACAGTTCTGTGCTGTGGAGAAATCAAACAAATGCCTGTGGGGAGGTGGATTTAAGATCCTAACTTCAGTCACCTGTTCTTGAAAGACACAGCATGCATATATACGTATATTTCCCCCTCACCATGCAAAATCTGTTAAGAGCTCCATGCCCTATTGCTGTTTTCAAGGCTTTTTCTTACGACCTTGAGCAGAGCAATTTCCCTAATCCTGAGCTGGAGGTGGCCGTGGTAACTGCTGGCTGGAGGCTTTTGAGGACTCCGTGCATTTAAGCATTTCCCTGCGGATGGATGCCTGCGGCTCCCGGGGGCTGCTGCCGCTCTCTCTGTGGGGCGCTTAACACCTCGCTGCGTTTGGCCAGGAAATATTTCTCTTGGCTAAACCCCGTTCTGCCAGCAGAGGCCGATATGCCCATGTGCTTGGGAGCAGTGAGCTCACAGCAAAACCCACGGGCACACCAAAACCCTTCCAGCCTGCCTGAGATGTCTCTGTACCCCAGCATCCCCAAACTGCTTCCCTATGCATCCCTGCATCCCACAGATGGGATTCCCCTGCGGGTTTTGCTATTTGACTAAAACAACAAAAATAAATTTTTAAGAAATTAAGAAAAGTAGAGTAGCCAGGTGGGGTGGAAGAAAAAGCCAAGCTGAGGGTAGGCACTGGGAGATGTGATTAAACCTGCCATGACTGTGCTGCAACACCAGCCAGCAGCTCCTACGTCCTCTGCCCAGCCTGGGGTAACCTCCTGGACCACTCATGTGTGTGGCAGAGAAATGAAATGTCTCAACTAAAGCAATCCTTCTGTATTTATTTTTATGGCGGTAAACAATTTGATTTTCCAGAGGAGGTGGACTCTGTGAGTATATATATGTATATAATAAGTATGTGATGTGCTGGGCTGCAGGAGTACTTCCAAGAAACTATCCAGAGATGGGGGTAGAGCCTGCTTTAATGCCAAGAATATACACAGGAAAAATAAAAAGAAATCTGAAGTTGTGTGCCTGGTATTTCAGATGCACTGGGCAGAGCACTGAGGGCTTCAAACTCACCCAAAGATCTTGTAACTGGAGTTGCCCTTTTTATTCACATTATACCTTGACCTGAACCCCCCATGGGACCCACAGGGGAAGCAAATTAAAACGGCTGGTTCATAAAACATCTGGGAAGGTGCTTTGCCTGTCGTTGACCTAAGTCTTGCTGTCTGCCCCTCGCAGCCACTTTCTTTGCCTTCATCTGCATGGGCTGTGTTGGTCACCAAGAGAGCACTTAAAACACAGACCATGCAAGCAGACATTTCATTTGTTTGTTTGTTTGTTTATCTATTTCATTTTTTGTCTGTTTGTTTATTCATTCATTTATTTCTTTATTTAAACTTGCCCCCCAGACTGTGCAAGAAAAATGAGGAAACAATCTTCCCTAACCATAGCTGCAGAGCAGCATGTATTGAAAAATAACTTCTGAAACAGGAGGCTTCCCTGCATCTGCCTTGGGAAGGAGGGTGGAACAAATGTTTCTAAGGCTTCTTTGGGATGTGTCAGCTGTGTTGCATGGCACATGGGTACAGGCAGCTGGATTTTATTGTAATCAGTGCAAAACAGGAGTAACAGGGGAGAGAATAAGCTAAAGAAAAGGTGTGTTGATGCATTGCCTAATATTTAGGTAGTAATTTTTGTTATTAATCATATAATTACCTAATAATGGGTAATTCCAGGTTTAGCACTGGACAGGTTTCCACACCTTAGGAAAAAATATTTACGGGTGAGTCAGGACCTCAAAAAGGCAAAATTTGACTTCTTTTACCCTACCAAATCTGTTATAACTCAAGAAGTCTCCCTGGAACATGATGCTCTGCTGGGCTCTGGCCTGAGTCTTTTGAGAGGGAGGATTTGGGAGAATCTCTTGCTGAATGTGGAGTTTAGGTATGAACCCATATAAATACTGTTGACAGTTGTAACTAATGGTTCTCACCCATAGCTTGCTTGCTTTTCTGGTAGTTCTTTATGCACCGATAAATCCTATTGTTCTTCTCCCAGCTGTTATTCACAAAAAGTACAAAGGCGAGATGGAGCATTCTCGGCACATTTCGTTCTAATTAAAATGAAACGACAGACGAAGGAAGAGTGTGGAGCAAAGCTGGGTCAAGACATGGTAAATGCCTCTTCTCCCCCATCACTTCAGCCTGTTTGATAGAGGGGATTTATCTCTGGCTTTCACCTAAATTCCTGCTCTACTGCAGCAGGACAAAATGAAAGTGTGAGGCTGGAGTTTTCTCAGAGGGATGGTTCTCCCTGGGACAACTGTCCTGGTGCTCCAGGGTGCTTTTAGTGCCTCAGATCATTCCTCATGACACATGAGGCATTAATTGCAATATTTCTGCAAAGTAGCTGGGTTTCGTCCCTCTTTGGGGCTGCACCAGCCTGAGGCTGCTTCCAGAGGTGCCATGAGCATTCTAAATCTGAATCACAGTGCAGGAGGAAAAAAAGGCATTTCTCCAACAGCTCTGCTGTCAAAGTAATGTTTTTTCTTTCTTGGTGAGGTTGGTTTAACACTGGCACAGGGTACCCAGAGCAGCTGGTGGCTGCCCCATCCCTGGCAGTGTCCAAGGCCAGGTTGGACAGGGCTTGGAGCGGCCTGGGATAGTGGAAGGTGTCCCTGCCCATGGCAGGGGGTGGGACTGGATGAGCTTTAAATGTCCCTTACAAACCATTCTGTGACACTCTGCTGGCAATGTTTTGCTGCAAAGAACTGGAGCTGTTTGGAGCAGCATCTCCCAGGGACTCGATGTGATGAAGGTTTTACCTACTGAAAACATAGCAAAGATAAGAGCCTTGCTTTTCTCAGGGATTCCATGGTTTTTATTTTTCTGAAGGCATGTTTTTATTCTGTGCTGTAGGTTGTGGTTTTTTTTTAATTTCTTCTTGCTGGAGAGGGCTGGCTTTTCCACATCCAAGACCTAAATCCATCTCCCAAATTTCAGCTGAAATATTTAAGCATGCAATTTCTGCTGTGTGCTGATGGCTGTCCCAGAGAGGGGAAAGGCAACAGCTAGGAATACACTGAGCTGCAAAGCATCTGTCTGGGAAAATGTGCTGCATCATCAAATGACCCTGCAGGATCCCTGGGATCCTTGGGACTGGCACCATCCACGTGCCTGGACGGTGCCTTTGGAGCAGTGTGCCCTTGGTGCCTCCTGAGACAATTGTTCCATGCCTGCTCTCAGAAGTGGCATGCAGAGATGCACTACCTGCCTTTCTGCTGCTTTCCAGAAAATAAGGACCTGGAAATAATCAGGGTATTTCAGGCATGATGCAGCTTCTGTGGTGCTGACATCCTGGGAGTTTGTCAAGTTGGAGCTGTACCATAAGGGACAACAGTGATTATTTTATTTTCTTTATGGTTTTAAGAGCCTGGAAAAGCCATTCTCATGTGTAATCCCAAACCTGTGTTTTAACCTACTTGGAAGCTCTCCTTGAATAATCCAGTTTATGATCCTTAATAGGAAGAATTTCACTCAGCAAACAGAGACCATTAAAAATACAGTGCTTTCTAAAATATTATCCACATTAAATTGTTGGAGACTGGTACCAAACAACTGCTAAGGAGGGGAGGACAGACCCACACCAACCCTGCAGCCCCTGGGCCTGTGCTCTCCACCCACTTCTTCCCAGGGCAGTGCCACTGCCACCCTGTGTGGGCTGCACATCCTACCATCAAAACATCTGTTCCTTGTGCTCCTGGCAACCCAACCCTCCTGCCATCCTCTCCTTCAAGCTGGGTCATGGAAGCCCCCAGTTTTATAATGTACATGAAAGTTAAAAAGTTTTAAATCACGTACATGAAAGACCCATCGTGGATGAAACCTCTGACTTACTGATAGTGCATCGTTAACTGGCCAGCACACCATCAAGTAAATCACATTTAATTTATCACTTGAGGAAGCTGTGGGCTGAGTTGTCCCACAGACAGAGTGGGTGGTGCAGGAGGTTCTGCATCATCATCATCCTACAACCCTGCCATAAATCCAGCTCTTCCATTACTGGGATTTAAAGCCAGGCTGACTGCCCTGCTTGCTTTATGTACACTTCATCTCCACTGGAGAAATTCTGTATGTTTTTTCTAAACCACAGGTTTTTTATTAAACTTAATTTTCTGTGATAAAGCCCATAACAGTACCTTTGAAGAAAAAAGAAGATATTATTTTTCTTCTTTTCTGTTCTCATTCTGTCAGACTTTAAATCATGAGCTTCTGACTGCAGCTGAGATTGATCCAATCTCATGGTGTTTGTCCTTCCCTTATCTGCCATGAGAGCCTGCTGGAACCCAGGGCACAAGTGGGGTGTTGGGCACAGTTTATGCTGCAGTGCTGTGCTGTTACATGATTTATTTTCCCTATCTCTCTCCTATCTTTCCTCAATATTTGCCCCTGGAAGCAGTCAGGTGGGCATATTTGTGCTTGTGCTCAGTTATCAATCTAAGTTTTGTTTCTATTTGGTTGGCCAACACAGGCAGTTATCAGGGCACCTTGTATACAGCACAATTTATTTATTATCACTGTTTGGAGGTTCTGGTGGTAGGTACAGCACAATAATGGGTTGGAGAAACTGGGTGGAGGAGTAAATTGTTACTGCCATGACATCTCCAGGCAGAGGTCCTGGGGGTGTTTGTCTTTTCTGGTCACTGGCCTGGCTGGTCAAAAGAAAAAAAAAAAAAATCCATGTAAAGTTGAGACCACTGTTATCAGTAAGGTGATCCTGACACCATGAATAATGGAGAGGAAATACAGTCCAGTGAGATATGGTTGCTTGGTGGGTCTCCTTTTTCACCTGCCCATCTGTCTTATAACCACAAGGCTGGGCAGCACTAAGTAATTTTTCATGAAGTTTCTGAAGCTGCTACATGCCATGAGGAGGAGAAATGTCTTTGTTTTCCCCTGCCCTGGGCTGGCATATGAAGGACAAGAAGTGACTCGACCACGTGCCCTCACCTGACCAATTTTCCAGGGAGTTACAACCTTGATTGGCACGTCCTGATACCCTAGACCCAGATTGTCAACTGACCCTGAGGAGAGGCTGAGGCAGCTCTGAAAAAAGAGGAGAAAGTTCTCAGCACACACCAATGAATAAATAATAGTAAGGAAAAGGAGAGAAACCCCAAGGACAAGGAGAGGCAGAAGAGAGAGGAAGGGGCCTCAGCCAGGGAGGTGAAGGAAGGCAGGAAGAGGCAGAAAGAGAGGGGGGTTAGGAAGGGTCTCTGGTACATATCTGCACCGAGCCAGTGGGGAGGAAGGACATTGTGAAACAAGGGCAGCCCAGCCCCAGGCAGGGAGAGGAGAACAGAAGGACTTTGGCAGCTGGAAAGGTGGCAGAAGATTAAGGCAATCCCAGAGCGCTGTTAAAAGGGCTGGGGTTCAAAACAATGACATGAAAGAAAAGACTGAAAAGAACAAAACAGAAGAGGAGGAAGGGGAGGAGGAAGAGGAAGAGGAGGCAGTGGAAGAGGTAGCTGAGGAAGATGGGGAAGAGGAAAGCCAGGAGAAAAAAAGCAAGAAGAAATCAAAGTCTGAGGATGCAGAGATTGATGGGGAGGTGAAGAAAAAGAAGAAGAAAAAAACCAAGAGAAGAGAGTATAGCAGTGAGGAGGAAGATGACTACGAGCGCAAAAAGAAAAAGAAGAAAAAAGGCAAAAAAAGCAAAGACAAGAAGAAGAAGAAGGGTGACAAGTCCAAGAAAGGAAAGATAGATGACAATTTTTTGGAGATGTATGAACAGGAGCTTCGGGACTATCATTCGGACTCCTCCAACGCCACGGAAGATGAATACAACAAAAAAAAAGGTCAGCTCCATCTTCCCCCATCTCCCCTCTTGAGCAGGCACTGTTGGCCCTGCAAATGCCCTTGCTGGAGTCCTTCCTGGGACTAGTTATTCCTGTGTGGGTCACATTTTTGTTAAACAAGTATTCTAACTGTTTGAGGTGTCACTGACAGGTTGTGTCCATGTGAGCTTTTCTGTTTACGAAGCCACTTCGCTGTGTGTGTGGTACTGCTGTAATTACATTCTCCTAATTAATATTTGCATTGTGGGGCTGTGCAGAAGCTGCAATCAGCAGGCTCCCCCTGTGTAAGCAGGATCCATGGCAGAGGTGCGTGGTCCTGATCAAGCAGAAGCAGCAGGAGCGTGCTGGGGATTTCAGCAACCAGAGGGGTAGAACACTTAAGATTGATGTAGAAGCAGGAGGTCCAGCACACCAGACCTCTGGCTGTTTTAAAGTAACAAAATCAGCTGGGGAAACATCAATATTAACCTCTAAACCTCAGTACAGTGTTGTTACAATAAATAGTCCACTTGTTTCATAGGCAGACTGTACTTCGGTTCAATGCACAGTGAGCTGTGCCCAAAGGTGCATCAGAGGAAGTTTGGATTGGACATGAGCAAAAAATTTCCTCATGGAAAGGCTTATGAAGCCCTGGCACAGACTGCCAAAGGCAGTGGTGCAGCCTCCAATCCCTGGAAGGATTTAAAAGCCATGTGAATGTGTCGCTTGGGATGTGGGTCAGCAGTGGCATTGGCTGTGCTAGGCTACGGTCAGACCCTTTGGTCTTGGAGGGCTTTTCCAGCCTAAAAGATTCCCTGATTCTGTGACTTAAGGCTTCAGGTGACTCACTCAGTTTCAGGAGAAGACCATGGTGTAGCTCCATGATAAAAAGAAAAAGCCTTGACAGGTAGGAGGACGCTCCCAAGCACAGTGAGGTCATCTCCTTGTCAGGGAGGTGGGCAGCAAAGAGAATGCTGAGGGGTGGTACCAGCAACCAGCAACTGGATCCGGGTGTGCCTGGGGCAGGACACTTCAGCTCTCATCACTGTTGGTTCCCCACCAGTTAATGAGAGTCACAACACGTGCAGAGGGAGAACTGGGTGTGCCTGAGCAGTGCTAAAGAACTCCACACTCGTGGTGTGGCTCTAGGTCAGCCACACCTGGGGGTTTCTGTCACGGTGACAAATGGCTGGGACAAGAAAAATTGCTCCATTCCTCTAAGAGGAAAGAAATTGTTTCATTCTTCTGAGAAGCGAGTCCCCCGCAGATATGCTGTATTTAGCCCATGCACAAAACCTGCTTCATTTGTGATGGCCCTGAGGGGGAGGGAGGCTGTCCCACTTCATACTACATTTTTTTAATATGGTTGAGCAATAATAATTTGCACTTTTCAAAGACAAAAGCTACAGCAAACATTTGTAATAATTTCTCCGTGGTCATCTAATATTAGATATTGGGAAGAAATTCTTGGCCCTGAGGGTGGAGAGGCCCTGGCATAGGTTGGCCAGAGAAGCTGTGGCTGTCCCATCCCTGGAAGTGTCCAAGTTCAGGTTGGACAGGGTTTCAGCTCTTCCCTTTACCGTGCATCATACTGCTGTTCTTACTATTTTGAGTTTTAAAAGCAGATTTTTTTGTGTGACTTATTTGGAGGCTGCTGCCTCTTTTCTCCCAAAGGACCACTGAGTGAAATGGTTGTTGCTGGTCAGGCTCTGGAGAATTGTGTGACCTCTGCAAAAGCCTCCCAGAAGCTTTGGGGATATCAGCTGCCTTTGGTGCTGGTGAATATTCAGTAGAGATATATTTCAGTCCACAAGCTGTGATTCCTTTTGCTGTAAAAAAAGAAAAGAGAGGTGTTATAAATGTTTTATAAGCAGGGAGTTAATGCTGCCTGTGTCATCTGATGTCCTCTTTATCTTATTGTATTAGCAAACAAGAGAAGGGATCCCCCCATCAAGTTCAATCGATGACTGAAGAACAAGGCAAATCCAGCTCCTGGGGACGGGAAAACAAAAGATATCAAGTGACTGGGTGATAGTGTATCTGAGAAAATTAAAGCAGAGATAGCAGGCATTTTTAACTAAATTGCAGCTGTTGTCCGTTCCTGTGATCATGGTGTTAATGAGATTGGTTATTTATTAATAAGTGTTTGCAAAGTTATTTCCACAGTAGAGTAAGGAAAGCTACAGGGAGACTTTATTGTGGCTTTTCAATGTTTACAGGGGACTTAAAAGAAAGATGTAGAGAGGCTTTTTATCAAGGGCTGTAGCCATATGATGGGGGGAATTGTTTTGAACTTAGAGGGTAGGTTTGATTGAACATAAAGCAGAAATTACTCCCTGTGAGGGTGGTGAGGCCCTGACACTGGTTTTCCAGAGCAGCTGTGGCTGCTCCTGGATCCCTGGAAGTGCACAAGCCAGCTTGGATGGGGCTTGGATCACCCTGTGATTGTGGAAGGTGTCCCAGCCCATGGCAGGGGTGGGACTGGATGAGCTTTAAGATCCCTTCCAATCCAAACCATCCTACAGTCTTGAGCTGCCAATAACAGTGTAAATTTCCTGTCATGTAAAAAAGCATTTAATCAGAGGAACCAATGGCTGTAAAGAGCAGCAGGTATCCAGAGAGTATTCACACAGCTCCTGGGCTGCCCAAACCATCATTAAAGCTTCTACAGGTGACAGGTGCCTGAGGTTCAGGTCTCTTTCAGAGACAAACTCTTTGGAGGAATTTACCTCTTTTTTTTTTTCCCATACCTTTCTCATGATATCTCAGGTCTTGTCTGTGATAGGGAAGAGTGAGATTGGCCTGATTATTTATCCTCCCACTCAAGTTTGTGGCCATAGAATTTTGAAGGAGGGGACCAAATGTCTCTGTCTGTTTTCTGGGTGACTCCTGCCAAAGTCGTGGATATCTCAGTGTTGCTAGGAAGAAGGAAAATGTTTCTCTTTCCAATCATGGTTTCATGCCATTAAATGTGTTTTCCCTCTGGCTGAATCAGTAGCTGCCACTTCGGTGAGTCCAGGCCCAGACATGCACAGGGTGTAACAGATGGTGGAAAGCTCCTTCCTGTCCCATGTCACAGCAAAATGCTGATGTCTCAGGAGAGCTTCAATCTTCCCTTTTTAATGTGGCTCACCAAGAGGCGTAACTCACTTCAGAGGATAACAATCCATTTTTTGGAGGTCCTCATGATGGTAAAATTCTCTATTTTTCTTTTCACTCCTCCATTTTTTTTCCTACCAAATTTCAGATATGGATATTATGGATATTATTATGCATTTCATCAGTAAGTTGTGGAATCACCATCCCTTAAGTGTTCAAAAAGCCATGTGGATATGGCACTTAGGGACACTGGTTGCTGGAGGGCTTGGCAGTGTCAGGGAATGGTTGGACTGGATGATCTTAGAGGGCTTTTCTAACCTGAGGAGCTCTGTGATTCTCTGCTGCTTTGTCCTTCTTGCACAATGGGTCAAGCTGGACTTCAGTGATCATAGCAGTGTGAAAATCATAACATGAAGAAAGCTACTCAAAAAATGCGTGTTTTTGTTAACATGTTGCCTCAAATGGTGATGGAAGGGGGAAACAGCCACTGTTGATTTGTAAATAGATATGCAAGCTGCTCATCACTTTGATGTGTGCCATTGGATTTATTGTGTGATATTTATCACACCATAGTCGTGAACCTGAAAAAGGGTTACACAGAAAAAGCGTTCAGGACTTGCTGGGTTTATTGCTAAGTTCTGTTTAATGCAATTTAGCAGCAGTGGAGGAGAGCAAGTGCTGTGTTGTGGCCAGCTCTGTCTCTGTGCTCTGCACAGAACTGCAGTGGTGCCTTTATAGACAATCATCGGTTGCAGAATCACCTTGTGTGCACCCTGCTCCCACTGATCTTCCCCAGCTGAGGCTTTGATTAATATTCCCAGTCAGGATGAACAAGGACTCCTCTTTGGAAGACAGATACTATTTTTACTCCTTGGCACTAAAATGAGCTTGGGTTTTAGGCAGAAAACATTTTGAGGAGAGCTTTGTGCCAGTGGCAATTTTATGTCTCATGATCCATTGGGAGATGCAAACTGTGCTACTGAGAGAAGGTGGCTCTGAACACTCCTTGGAGTCATGGAACTCATCTGCTTGCATCCCAGCATCTCTCACAGCTGCAAATGACCACAGAAAATATGAATTTCAAAAAGTTTAGATAGTTTTAAATGTTTGTTAGATGTTAAATGTTTGTGTGTACATGCCTGGAATAGAGAAGGCTTTGGAACTACTTAAGTGAGTCTTCCAGCACCTGAAGGGAGCCTATAAGAGAGTTAGAAATGGACTTTTACAAGACTTTATTTGCAAGAGCCTGGAGTGACAGGACAGTGGGGAATGACTTCATACTGAGAGAGGGTAGGTTTAGAGTTAGATGTTAGGAAGAAATTCTTCTCTGTGGAGGGGGTGAAACACAAGATCTCCCATGCCTGAAAGTGTACAAGGGCAGCTTGGATGGGGCTTGGAGCATCCTGGTCTAGAGGAAGGTGTCCCTGCCCATGTCAGGGGGCTTGGGACTCAGCTGTCTTTGAGGCCCTTTCCAACCCAGGCCATTCTATGATTCTATGAACTATCACAGAAGTTCACTGTTGTGTGACAGAACAAGCCAATACTAAATTAGTTGTGATACTGAAGTGTTGATTAGTTTCAGGAGCACTTGAAAATAACTTTTATGTAGGTGCTAAAAGGTTTTTGTGCCTGTCTATTAGACACCCCTGCTACACACTTGTGTATTTCCACTGGAGAACTGAAGTTGCCTGGAGGTGCCATGCTGAAACTGGGCCTTACAAGTTGGAAATGAGTGACTAAAGTGCTGGGAGAGGGGCTTTGAAAGGAATCACAGTAGCTCTTCATGGTCCATAATAAGCCATCGACTTGCAGCAGGGATGTCACTAGTCACTGGTGTGGAAAATCAGTGCCATAAAGCAGATGAATGCAAATAAACCTTTTTGGAGCAAGTCCTTGCTGGTATCTGGAGGTTTGCAGATGTCACCTTTCCTTTGCAGGTGTGTGTTTGGCCAAGTGCAGGCACAGAGCTGGGGGGAGCAAGCACTTGTGCTCCCCCACCTCTCCCTCTGCCAGGGCAGAACCCCAAACATATGCAGAATTCATTCTTGTTAGGCACACATGATCCATTTGGGATGGCTCAGTCCAGCTGGCAGCCCCAAAAACAGCATCCAGGAACAGCTGTGGGTGCCAGGCTGCCAAAGGCACGGCACAGCTGATGTGAAACCCACACCCGCGAGCAGGAGCCGCAGCTTCCCAGCACTGCTGCTCCCCTCACACCCAAAACAGTCAGCTCTGAAAGGAGTGGTGAGTTCAGTTTTATAGAGCTCGGTTTTATACTCTTGATTGCCTGTGGGTACCTTTTAGATTGAGTGTTTGAGTTTGGACTTGAATAGAAAATACCTGAGAGCTCCTGGAGAGGAGCTGAGCGAGTTGGCACTGAGAATAGATGTTAAATGCAGATCAGTATGTTCAGCCCTGGATGTGTTCCCCCCCCAGCCCAGGTATCCCACCAGTCTGGATTCAGTTTTCTGTTCAATTACCTATACTTGATCACTTTAGAATAATTCAAGAATATTTGGGGTTTTTACCTTTCCCTCTTCTGTTGTATCTCTCTTCCCTTTTCTCTTTCCTCCCTTAAGAATCAATATTCCTATGTCTTTAAAACATCCAAGCTTTGTCTGGGTAGTTTTTTTCATTCTCTGGTTGCAGAAAGAGAACTGAGGAGCTGCTTTTGCTCACAGGTACATCAGTTCCTCTAGTGGTACATCAAATTCCAAGTTTCAGGACTGTGTTGATATTTTAAGGATCATTAGTTTTGTTCCCATTTATACTTTGTTAAATATACATCTTCTAGGCTCTCTGTGAAGCTGTTTATCATCCTGTCCCTGGGAATTTGGACTAATATCTGAATACTGTTCCATTAAAACAGCAGAATTACATCCATCAGGGTGGAAAGTCTGGGCAAAAAATAATACTGAGCTACAAGTGGCTAAGCACAGAGAGGGGGCCAGGGCAAACCAGTATTTTATTCCAGCCTAGGATAATCCTACAGCCTCAGGTGAGGTGGTTTATCCGTCTGAGCCTCAGGAAAGCAGAGACTCATGGTGGGTTTGGTGTCAAGAGCCTCTGATCACTGATGGGATGTGGTGGTTTGCTGAGGGTTTGTTTTAGCCGTCGAAGTTGCAGTCAGGATGTAGCTTCCAGAGTCACAACATGTTTTTGCTGGTTAAGGCCTCCTCTTGGCTGACTACTGCTGCTCCAAGAAATTTTTTTTATTTTTTTTTTTTTTTTATTGTCAGTGCCTTGTGGGTGCAGCTATTTCTCCAGGCATTGTCAGAGGGGTTTTTCTTCCTTGCAACACAGTGGCACAAATACCTGAATGGCAACACTTAAAGAAAGACTGAAAATAATAATTGTGGCTTTTGTTGATGGATTTGTGTGCACTGCAAGACAGGCTGGACACATATCACTGAGGAGTTGTGCTGTAACTGAATTGTTGCTGTAATTGAATGTGGTTGTTGGAATCTAGGTCTTTTAGGCACTTTGTCACCTGATGTTCAGAAATGTATTTTTCAGCATCAGTTTGGAGGTCTGCATTTTATAGACATCTGTGTTGTAGTAGTATCTCAATCAGAATTTCTCTGTGAACTGCAAGTGTTAATTAAGGCATATTTTTAAAGGAGGCAGAGGTAGGAGGTGGAAAGACTATAGTAATTAAAAAAAAAAAATATTTCTTTTTACGGTGCTATTTCAATAGTAGAAAATCTGTGCCAGACTACTTAAGTTGGGGAGTTGTTATTTATTCCTAGAATCATAGAATCCTGGAATGGTTTGGGTTGGAAGGGACCTTGGAAGTTGCATAATTCCAGTACCACTACACCAGTTTGCTCCAAACCTCACCCAACCTAACTCACGAAGACATCTAACAATGCTCATGTAAATATCAGTGACACGCATAACTTGTATTTATTACAAGCTTCTGGCAGGCACCATTCCCTGCTTAGGCCAAGCATCAACACGAAACACAGCTAGAAATCAGCTCCCAGGAGCCAAATGTGCTGGTTCCTCACCCCAGGGCTGCCAAGGGTGCAGTGTCCCCTTGGGCTTGCAGCCAGTGTCCCTGCTGTGGGGCGACTGTCCATGCTCACAGTGTCATCCAGGCTTCACCTGCTGCTGGCTTTGCCAGCTGTTGACTCAGTGGCTTTGCCAGCTGTTGACTCAGTGGCCTTGCCAGCTGTTCCCTCCTGAACACATTCCTGTTGGATTCAGCGCCTCAGGCCAAGCAGTTTTGAAACTCGTTGATGGTTGATGTGGGTATATTTTTCTCTGTGTTTTTCTCTGTGAAAACAGCTCAGCCATTCCCTGGAAAAAAGGCAGTGAGAAGTGTCTTGCCTTGCTCATGTCAGGGAACATCCAGCTTCCAACACCTGCAATGTCTCCAGGCCAGGGATGCTGGGCAGGGGTGGGCAATAAAAGAATCTTTGGTGAAATTGCCCTTCCTCCTACCTGGGTATTGGGGTCAGGGCTGGCAGCAAGGAGAGGGTCTCTCCTTGATCTTGGTTTTTCTCTGCCTAGGTGACTAGAAGATTGTGGGATCTTGTTAGGGTCTGGTGACATAGAACATAAAGTCACAGAAGGGTTTGGGTTGGAAGGGACCTTAAAGCCCATCCAGTCCCACCCCCTGTCACAGGCAGGGACACTTTCCACTATCCCAGGCTGCTCCAAGCCCTGTCCAACCTGGCCTTGGACACTGCCAGGGATCCAGGGGCAGCCACAGCTGCTCTGGGCACCCTGTGCCAGGGCCTGCCCACCCTCCCAGCCAGCAATTCCTTCCCAATATCCCATTCATCCCTGCCCTCTGGCAGTGGGAAGCCTTTCCCTGTGTCCTGTCAATCCAGGCTCTTGTCCGATGTCTCCCCCCAGATTTTTCATAAGCTGCCTTCAGGTAATTGAAGGCTACTAGAAAGTCACCCCAGACCCTTCTCTTCTCCAGGCTGAACTATCCCAATGCCTTCAGCCTTTCCTCAGAGGAGAGGTGCTCCTTCCCTCTAATCAGAGGCATGACAGACAGCAGGGAATTACTTACAGCTGCATTCTGCAGACACACTGCTGTACCGCAGACTTTGTTCAGTGCTGCAGATAAAATCGATTTCATATTTTACCCAGGCTGTGCTGCACACCTCCCACTGGACAGAAATTTCTAATGTTCTTGTCAATACTGGTGACTCAGAGGCACCCCATGTCCGGGCAGGTCTTTCTTTCCTCCAAGAGACAATGAAAGAAACGGAACAGGTTTCTGTTGTGAGTGCCTCTCTCCCCTGAGGCACAGTGTTTTCCTCCAACACAAGTTAAGCTTGAATAAAAAATATGTTGATTGCTAAACTAATTCTACTTTACTGTTCCAGCAAAGAACCAAGGTGGTTTTTCTTGGTAATGCTCAGGAAAAATACTCTTTAAGTGGTAGCTGGAGCACCAGATGAATCGAGTTTGGCTTCCTACAGTGCATGAGAATGAAATGTTAATTTTTGCAATAGCTGATTAAGTAAAGCACACTCCAAACCGTGACTATTCTGCCTGTGGGAATGGCCAGGAAAGTGTTCAGCTTTGGATTTATATTTTAAGAGATAAATGATATTTCAGAGCTCAAGATAATGATACTTGTGTGTACCAGCACTAAGTTTGCTTAGAAGAAAACCTCCCTAATTCATGTCCATGACAGAGTCTCAAAATGCGAGATGCTATTAATTCTGCAATTCCTTGTATAAACTATGAATAGCAAAATGTGTAACAGTGTGCAACCAGTCCAAATATTTGTGAAAAAAAAATCCCTCTCTTTTGCTTTGCATAATTAATTTGGCATCCATGCCAGACTCAAAAGCTTCTTTCCACGAAGCATATAAAGAGTAGGCAATCTCTCATAGAGTGTGAGGCCCAAATCTGCACTCAGTTCTGAGGTACGAATCCAAAGCCATTGTGCTCAAGTCAATAGAGTTAGTCAGGATTTGCTTCAGAGTGAATGAGAGGAGAATTTGACTCATTTTGTGTAGGACAAGAGATTATTGCACAAATTGTGGCTCACCAAAAACAAACAGGCTGCGATTTAAAAGGCTCGTCTTTGTGGTGGGTAAAGGATGGTCCTGATTAAACTGTCACCATCATAAGTGTTTAACTGATGTGTTCACATGCACAGAGCATTGTTTTGTCAAACATAACCTATAACAGTCAGCACAGACCCTTAAAAACTTCCAAGTATTTTGCATAAATGTCAAGGTACTCTTCAGGAGCTCCAAGACAAACACACTCCAAAGTGCTTCAGGAGAAGCCAGAGTGATTGGTGCTTTGCATGAATCACCATGAAGTGAAAATTGAGAATAATCAGTGAATTCCCAGCTGGAGGTGCAGCAAAGTGCAAACAGCCATTAGTGCTGCTGAGTTAAATGCATCCTGCTAAACAGAAGCATCTGAAGGCAGCTCTGAGAGCCACAGCTTCAAAGCAGTTGGCATTGATTTGGGCTGATACTCAAGATGACTCACAAAATCCCAGAATGGCTCAGGCTGGAAGGTAGCACAGTGGGTTCTCTGGTTCCATCTCCTTGCTCCAGCAGGGTCATCCCTGAGCACAGGATACAAGATTTTGTCCAGGTTGCTCTGGAATATCTTCAGTGAGGGAAACTCCACACCCTCTGTGGTCTCTGTTTCAGCCCTTGATCACTGCACAGTGAAGTTCTTCCTCATGTTCAGATGGAGCTTCCTGAGCATCAGTTTCTCCCTGTTCCTCTCCTTCCATTGCTCTGCACCATTGAGAAGGGCCTGGTCCATCCTGTGACACATTCCTTCAGAAACCCGTGGGTTTTGCTTTCCCTCTTCCTTCCACAATCTCCTCACTATCTTTTCTGTCTTATTTCACCTGCTTAATCATTCTAGTGGCACAACCTTACTGTTTTTTTCCTCCAAGGGACAGTCTTGCTAGACAGAAATTAGGCACCAACTCAGTTTCTCCATATTCACCTCATGAGAACGTGACCTGACAGGACCTGCAGTCACTGCCATAATTGATGCTGAGCAGTCCCATGTTGGAGTCAGAAAAACCTGCATTTATCAGCCAAAGCACTCTTCTGTCCTGGAAATATTCCTTTCTTGGGCAGCTAAGGGAAGCTTCCATGCTCTTGGCCAAAGTGTCCCAGTCTGCACTTGTCAGTGTTTATAGTTTTACAGTAATTTTAGGAGTAATTTTGAAGCAAGTGTTTCTCTACTCTCATCACTGAATGGATGGATTTATATTAGCCCACTTCATATTTATCATCTCCTCCTGCGAGGCAAGGAAATGGGTGTGAGTGTTTCCAGCAGCAATGCAATGTAACTTGAAACTGATTTTATGCTGTCTGTATCCTTTGCCTGAAATCGCCATTTCTGAATGCTTATTTTCAACAAAGAAAGTATTGTCTGTAATTTCCTTTATTGAGCTTGTACTTGCCTGAGAAAAGCAGTAATGGGTTTGCAGTTCCTGGGAAATCAGCCCTGTTTAGCTTGCTGGAACTTCCACCAGCTTCTGAAGCCTTCGTGCAGGATAGCTGAGCAGTGGAGTCAGCTGGGGATTCAATATCTACCAGAGGAGATAAGTGAACTAAATTCCACTTGATGGAGATAATATTTGGAACAAAAGAGCCTATATCAGTAAGTGTATTAAAGCTTTGTATTGACTCTGTCTGGCCTATTGGGAGAAAAGCAAGATTTGGAGACTGGGCTGAAAGTCAGTCATTCCCATACTAACACTTTGGTTTTCTGTGACTTGGTCATGATCTGAGCACTCAGAATAGACTCACTTTGACCTTGGGGCAGGGTTGTTTGCCACCTGAAAGCACCTTGATGTAGGAGTCCTCCTGTGAGCAGGGGCCCATGCAGCATGACAGTCAGACTGGGGTCCAGTCTTGCCTGGGTGGTCTCTCTCCGGGGCTCCTCCATCCAGGGGCTGCCATAAATTCAGCCAACATTGCTAGGAAAAGCATTAATGAGTATCACACATCACAGAGTGATTTGGCTTGGAAGGGACCTTTAAGAATATTTAATTCCAAGCCTCTGTCACAGGCAGGGAAACCCTACACTAGAGCAGGCTGCTCCAAGCCCCACAGCAGCGTCTGAATGCTAGCTTCATGACCTGACCACTTGGGTGAAGACCTTTGGGAATCCTTCCCATGTCTGAAGGGAGGTGAATGACCAGTGAAAGTATTTGGTGACATGGGAATGTCATGGTTTACACCTTATGTGTGACCAAGAAGGAAGTAGGGGCATCATGGGTGCAAAGTCATACACAGAGAGGCCAAGAAGCCTCTGGCAAAGCACATCTCAGTACATTAAAACAGCAGGAACATGTAAAAGGAGTTGGTTTTTTACATTGCAGAAGCCAAAAGTTATTGCAAAGCTCTGGTGAGGCACCACGTAGGAAAGTCTTTGGCGAGCATTAGTGCCCATGATCCAGAAAATAATAATGGGGGTGGACCCTCCATGAAAACTTGGATCTTTCGAGTGATGGAGAGTGTGAAAAACAGAGACTCAAAATGGGAATATTAGAAATATCATGAGGCCATCCAAAAAGGAAGTAAGGAACTTGGTTGGAAGATGTATGAAATTTAGAGGATACCTAAGAATTCAATTTCTGTATTTTCCTAATGTTCTCTTTCAAAACTGGAGCACTGAGGTGGTAAATTTGATCCTTCTAACCTAGATGCCAGCTTTGGTTAGATAACTTCCACAGATATCAGATTTCAAGCTTTTTAGTTAATTCAGTTTTATCATCCTAAATCACTAAATACAAGATGTTTATGCTTGGGATTTGCTAGCACTGGACATGCTCTCTCAAAGCCAGAATATCCAATTATTCAGGAACAAACTTGAGGGTGGTTATGAAATGTCACTAACCTACAGTTCTTGTTGAACTATATCATGGGTGCTATTCCCAGCAAAGGGGCTGGGGTACAAAATGTTTATCCCCACCCCAGCTCTGCCTTTTCTGCCTTCTGGGCCCTCAAATTGCAGAGCAAATATGACAGCTGTCAGGGGCTGATAAAAAATTATTGAAAAAAAATGCAAAGAAAAGAAACAATCCTGAATATATACTGCTGAACTTCCATGTCTTTGAAGGAAGTGGCTAAATAATCTGCATTCATCTCCTGCCTTTCACAGAAGGATCTGGCATCAATATTAGCATTAAACTTTAATTTTCTTCCTGCAAAGGAAATTATGGGCCCTGCATCCATGACATCACTGGAAATCTGGGCCATCATGTATTTTCACAGCTGGCCATCCAGCTGTAATGCTGGAAAAGAGGTGGCAGGGCTCCTTCCCTCTTCCAGCAGTGCACTCTGACATGTGTCACATGCAGTGATGTGCTGATGTCATCAACCCAGACCCTCCTTTTGTGCCTCAGTGCAAAGTTAATTAAAATGATTTTAACTACAGTGTATGCCTGGTAATGGCATGAGCTAATCAAGCAGGGCTCAGCACATCTGTCCTGGTAAAAACTATTCATCCACGTGCTGCCTGCCCACTGCAGTGTATGGAGGCTGAGTCTGGGGATGTGAACCTAAAGGGCAGCCCATCTACTTGGGCTGTCATTGTTTTGCAACAGTGAGACTCCCATTGCAGAAATTAGATGAGGGATTTGAATTTTTGGGGGGGAAATTGTGGCTTGGTGGTGGGTTTTGTCTTAGACAATGTCCCTGTATCCCATCACCTCACTTGCTGGGATTGAAAAGTGGGAGTAGATAATTTTCTACAACTTCAGCAAGGAAATTAAGGTTGGTTGTATAAATGAGGGGATGTCAATAACTGCACAGGCGCAGCAGACCAGCTCAAGAATGAGTTTCACTTGATGGGCAGGTTTAGCATGGCAGACTATGTAACCTATAAGGCCTAGCACTTCTCTAGCAGTTAAAAAACTCACTAGAAAAACTGTCTGAGCTTTTGAAAGGTTTCGGGGAACTTACAGGTTTTTGTGATGTCTTTTTTTCTCTTCTCACATGAAAAATGCCTGCATGCCAGACTAAGTTGAATATGACTTGACCTCACCTCTGAAAACCAGAACAGGGGCAAATTTTTCTTAGACTCTGTGGTGAAAGAGGAGACAATGCCTAAAGGTGCTTTTCCCTAAAAAACCTTGGAATGATGGAATCATTGAAGTTGGAAAATATCTTCAAGATCATCGAGTCCAACCTTTGACCAAACACTAGCTGTCAACTAGACCAGGCAGGAAGCTTGCAGAGGGATGCTGAGCTGTAGCTGCCACTTTGGCAGTGCCTGTAGGACAGTGACAGTGACAAATACTTCCAGGGCACAGATAAGTCATAATGCTCCTTGAGATGATCAGGCATAAAAGGCTGCTGTGGATGAGTCTCAGAACCTCCTCTGTTCAAGGTGATCCCAAAAATGTGTTAAAAGTCTCTTTTCCTCCACCCAGCCATCAAAGAAGGAGTCAAAAGTCTTCGGCTTACGGTCTCAAGGTTGTTTATTGTCTTTTATCTAAAATATTTTCTCTCAGACCCACAGAGCTCTGTGTAGCAGGTCTGCCCAAGGCACACTCCCCTCCCCTGGGGCTGGCGTTGTCTTTTATACTATAATCTACATATTTGATATTTACAATTGTGCTCCAATACCTATAACCTACGTTAGACAGTGACTATCTCTCACCAATCCCAAAGTGCCACCACCACCAAGAACATGGAGGCTAGGAAGAAGAAGGAAGAAGGACAGGACAACGCCCCGATCCCTCCATCCTGCTTTCTAGACCCCCATAGTAAAAAATCCCCAAAATTTTCCTTTTCACTCTAAACTACTCCTATTACACTATCTACACTTTTGTGACTTTTAATTCTTCGTACAGGGGTGGTAACTTGTTCCATGGGTCAAACCCAAAGCCACAGGGATCTCTGGCTGCATGCCAGGGTCTCTGACCCCTCTGCCGGGGC
Organism: Hypocryptadius cinnamomeus; assembly: GCA_013400635.1. Taxonomy (NCBI): domain Eukaryota; kingdom Metazoa; phylum Chordata; class Aves; order Passeriformes; family Zosteropidae; genus Hypocryptadius; species Hypocryptadius cinnamomeus. The sequence goes on along the minus strand of VYZP01023328.1, from coordinate 54,114 downwards.
TCCAAACCCCCCTGGCCAGGGCTTGGATCATCCAGGACCGTCAGAGAGACGTCCTGGGTTCCGACAGATGAGCGCTGCAATATTCTAAGGTGAGCCGGCTGTTTCCGCTGCCGCCGAAAGCCCCGGAGCGATGGGTGGTGACTGATGGGGCAGGGCAGGTGACAAACCTCCCTCCTGCTAAAGGCTGATGCAAAAACCTCGCCTGCCTCTGCCCGCGACGCCAAACATCTCCCGTTGGCATGTGGGAATGCTAACAGGGGGAAGGTGAAATGAAAACACTGCTCGTACATATTACTCATGTGCAAAGCTGTGGATCCCATATTCTTCCTGGGGTTTTTTTTGCAAACAAATCTCCTCTTCCTTTGAGCCTGTAAATGAAACACGCCAACCCAAGGGATGCTTAAAATGTTGCCGAGCACAGATCACAGCTTCCTGTATTTATTACAATATGTCCCCTTTTCTTTCCTATTTATATTCATGGGAAGGTGAGATTAGGAAAATATTGCACTACTTTTTTTTTTTTTCCCCCAATGCAATAGAGCTGATGGAAATAAAGAATAGTTTTCAATCAGTTTTACATGAGTGCCCTGCATTTTGCTCTTTTGGTTGAAATGGTGACTAAATATCTTTTTGATGATGTTTTGAGGGAGGAGTGTTATTGTGGAAAAACATTTGATGCTCAGAGCAGAGTTACAATATATTTTTTCTGTCTTTTGAATATATTAGATTAGAACAGAATAGAATAAAATAGATATATGAAGAGAATACATTAGTGATGCAGTGAGGGAGAGACACTAATAAAAATATGTAACTGTTCTGATGCACGCATGAAGAGGTACATTTTTACAGCATTAGTTGTGAGAAATCCCATAGTTAGCCATCAGTTTGTGCAGGATGAAATTATGAAAGTATAGCCTTTCCTCTAGCTGATAGGTCTGAGGTTGAGATGCCATCATTAGATTGTGAACATCACCTTGTCTGAAGCCAAAAGAGCCATCAGGGTGCATAGCTTGGCCACAGGCAAGGTTTTGTAATTTCTTCCAGTTCCTTCTCTGTCGAGCCAACCAAGACATGTCCTTCAGTAAAGCAACCTGTTTTCAAGCCTCAAGTCTTGTTCTAACACCATTCATCATCCTAAGAAATGTATGTCTGACTACAGAATTATTGTTATTTGAATCTGTCTAACTCTGCCTTTTGGCCATTGGATCTTGTCATGCCACTTGAGTAAAAGGCACTTTTTAACTTGTGTGTTATCACAAGAAGATATATGTGTGTGTAGATAAAGCTGTCACTCAGTCTACTAGTTGGAAAGATAAATAGATAGAGCTTTGAGACTCTAATTTAAGAGTTTTCCTGCCTATTGTCAGGGGGTTTCATTTAGATATCAGGGAAAGGTTCTTCCCCCAGAGGATGCTGGTACTGCCCAGGCTCCCTAAGGGATGGGCACCGCCCTGCGGCTGCCAGAGCTCCAGGAGAATTTGGACAGTGCTGCCAGGGATGCACAGGGTGGGATTGTTGGGGTGTCTGTGCAGGGCCAGGGGTTGGATTTGATCATCCTTGTGTGTCCTGTGAGAGACTGAAAAGATTGATGTCCTGTTGAGCGAGCTTTTTTGGGGCCTTCCAGGTCTCTTCCAATTCAGGACATTCTGTGATTCTCCTCACGATTCACCATTTTGTCTTTGGTAAAATCTCCATAACAACCAAAATGCAAAATTCCTGGCTGTAGTGATGTCCCAGCTTCCATACAAATATCTTATCAGAGCAAACAGGAAAGCGTGCATTGCATTGACAAGTGCATAAATGAAAAGTGGCTCAACAGCTTTAACACTTCACATAAATTCATCTGCTCTATGTAACACATGCTCATGCATTATGGTAAGAGTGGCAGCACGTTCACAGAGAAGTGTTTTATTTGCAGCAAAGTCCATCCTAACCCAGTGCCTCTCTGCCTGTGTAAAATGTCTCCAGCAGTTTTGTTTGATGTGATGATTTTTGATAGCTGGGTTCACTATGCCCTGTCCAAGAGATGGGTTTGTTTGGGAAGTGGGTGCATAGATCCATCTCTAGGGTGTGTTTATCAGCTCAGGTTTGGTGATGACTTGCATCTACAGAGGGTGAAGGCTCTCTCCTGTTGTCCTGATGCTCTTTTCTCTTTCCACAGTTTACGAGGTGGTGACAGTGACAGGAGATGTCCGGGGAGCAGGAACCGACGCCAACGTCTTTGTCACCCTCTTTGGAGAGCACGGCATCACTCCCAAGACTCATCTCACCAGCAAGTAAGAGCCTGAAAGGAAATCTGTACCTATGAGGCCTGCTCTTCAGGGACTGTTAAAGCGTTTTGATGAAACATAATATCATGCTGATGGATGTGGAGGGAATAAAGCTATACGGTATTTTAAGATCACCAGGGAAATCTGAATTTTTGCCATTGCGTATTCCGTACCCAATCCATTGCAACCTGCATTCCCTTCTGTAGGTGGAAATCCATGTTATATAAGGTTCATATTTGCAAGGTGTGGGGATATTTGCTTTTCTTAGAGCTTAATTTTGGAGCTCCCAAATTAGGAGCTGAGAATATTCATTGCTTGTTGAAGTGGGCATGATGGGCTATATTCCCATGCCTAGATCCCACAGAGGTCTCCATGCTAGTCAGGTACAGACAGAAGTGTCCTTGAATGATTCTGAAGAGTAACTCAGTGGGTTTGAAGTAATGTTGATAGATAACCACCTACAACCAGCCATAGGAAATCTGAGGCAAGCAGAAATGGAAGAATTTAAGCAGATTCCTAATTTAGACTGCTTCCATCCTGTCTGCTGTATGCCTTGCTCACACCACTGTAGCTGCACATCACTCTGGTGGCCCTGTTCTATTTTCCTCCAGCTGATGTCAACACCATCCTATGGACGCGTCTTCTCATTCCTTATCAGCAATGTTGAACTTAGTGGGAGCCATATTTTATATACAAATATAAATTTATATATAAGTATAAATTTATATATACATTTATATAAATTTTATAATTTAAGAACATATTAAGATGCTTTTGACTCTCTAAATAGCTTTGTTTGTTTGTTGTTTTGTTGGGTTTTTTTGGTTTTTTTGGTTTAATTTGCAAAGTGAACATCAGGGTCAGCAGGTGCTCATTTCCTATGAAAGTAAGATGACTTTTAACAAAATACCAGCTCTGCATGTAATAACCTCCCCTTAGTCAGGCAATTGCACTAAGATAAGGCAGAAATCCCTTCTCCAGTGGGTCTGGGAGAGGCTCTGTGTCTCTGTTTTTCAGTGTTCTTATTGTTTTGGTTTTCTTGAAAATGTGTTTCAGAATTATTAATCCTGTGCTAATGTCACACAGTAACTTCACATTTTCTCCATTTCTACAGCACCGACAAGAGGTACCTGCAGCTATTTTAAATTTTACCCTCAAAAGAGCTCCTCTTCCCAGTGAAACAACTCAAACATGACAGTCTGTAAAGAAAATGATATGGGAATGGTAAAGAAAATACATGAAATTTCAGCCCTGTTTGCCATATTTCAAATTCAGAAACCAGAGCTAGGCAAAGGAGTTCTATTGTCCCAGAATTTCCAGAAACACCAGGGAGAGCTTCCTGATTGTATATTATATGTCTATATGAAATGCTTTGGGATTTTTTTTGTGTGATTCTCATCCAGACATCCCAACAAACTGACAAAGTGGAATGCCATTTTCTTTGATGTAACAGAGAAGGAAAACGAGGCAAGGACCTAAAAGGGAACGTGGTTCCATTGCACGTCAGTGACAGAGCTGGGAGCAGCAGCAGCAGCTCTGCTGAGGAAAGAGCTTCTAGCCTCCAAACCTGCCCTGTAGTATTTGGCAAAACCATCAAAGCAACATCTGCTTCCTAGGGAAAAGCAGATGTCTTGTGGTCAGCACTTAGACAAATAGCCATTTCATTGGGAAAGCACTCATCTGCTTTCTGAGATGAGTCTTTGTCACTCTCTTTCATCTGAGACTATGAGAAGAACCCAACTATTACCCTAAAAAATTAATAAATAAGCTCTATGCTCTTTAGAGAAGTCAAAAGATGTCCATCAGCTGTGGCATTAAACATGCTGCTGGTTGTGCAGGTGGTCTTTGCTGGCACTTGGGTTAATGCCTCCTCTTTCCTCCTGCTCTCACCACTTTTATTTTGTGAAAGGGAAAAAGAAAGGACGCTCAGAGATTATTTTAGGTTGCAGCAGCAGCACTCTCAGCTTGTTTAGACCTGAGTTAGCCTTTTGGGCTTGGTCCCTGTTGCTGCAGTGAGCAGATGGCTGAGGTGTGGAAAGCAAGGATGAAAGGTTTGGGAAGCCAACCTTCTGCAGTTCAGGGCTCTTGAAACTGGTCCCGTAGGAGGTGACCGCTAGAACTGCAACTACAGCTTTCCACTGGGGGTTTTTCCCAAACATCAGCAAAATTCCTGTGTCTCTAAGCAAACTCTGGTGCTTTACAGTGCTCCATCGAGGAACGGTGAGAAAAAAATCTAGTCTGGACCTAGGAGTGCCTTCAGACCTGCTTAATTGATAGTCTTGCCTCCTAATTATGAATAAAACCATAAAATAGTTTGCTCCCCTTCCCCCCCACCAAACTTGTTATGCAGCTTTGTGAATATGGCAAAAGGATGGAATCTCATGCATCTTTCAACTAAATGTTTACACGAGTTCACTTATGACTGCAAATGCATGACATTTTATAGGTGTTTACATTTCCCCATGTATGACAGACATCTAAAATATCATGCATTGCCTAAAGATGGTACTACCACTTCAGCTTCTGGTTAGAATGGGTTTTTCCTGTTTCTTTCCTGACTGTGTGCTAGTAGTGAAAGACATGACTGTTCAGGTCTTTTTGTCATGGGCTGTAAAGGGAAGACATGGCAAGCTGATGAAATGTCGTGTGTTTTCAACATTTGCCAACAAAATGGTACCTGTGAAAGACACAAATCTTTGCCACGACTGGTCAGGAGGAACATCGGTTCTGGAAGTGACAGCACTCAAAATCTCAGCAAAGATTTTGAGTTCCAAAGAGAGGGGGGCTACAAGAAAGGACATGGAGTGACAGAACAAGGGGGAAACTGCTTAAAAATATCAGAGGGCAGGGTTATGTGAATATTAGAAGGAAATTCTTGGCTATGAGGACGGTGAGGCCCTGGTATAGGTTGCCCAGAGAAGAAGGGGCAGGGATACTCCAGGTCAGGTTGGATGGGGTTTGGAACAACCTGGGGTAGTGACAGGTGTCCCTGCCCATGGCAGGGGGTGGAATGAGATGGATGTCCTTTAACATCCCTAAGGTCCCTTCCAACAGGAAAATCTTGGGATAATGTGATTTATTTTGGAAAGGAAGTTCAGACAAGTAGTGTTGAGTGCCTGGGCGTGGCTGGGATGACTCCTCCTTTGCAGTCACTGTCTGCTGGTTTGGGGGGACTGTGTCACTGGTGCTGACAAAGAGCTGCTTGGGCCCAGAAGCTCTTGGCAAAATCCCCCTTCAAAACCCAGCTCATGCAACTCTTCAGTTCCCCATCCACCGCCCTGCACCAGGTACAGCTCAGCCAGAAGCTAAAAGCACTGCCACAAATGAGTTTCTTTCCACTGCTCCATCCCAGAGACCTGGGTGAACACCAAGGCTTTGCTTGGTGGCATTTTGACAGTTGCCAAAACTTTTCCCACAGGTGTGAATTGATCCTCTGTGGTCCAACTCTGAGCAAAGAGTGCTCCACAGTATTTTATTTCTCCATGTTCATGTGCTTCCCAGCAGGCTGAGGCTGGGGAAATAGCACAGGACTCAGCTGGGAGTGCCACTGCCGGCTCATGCACAGTTTTTAGTCCAAATCCATGTTTTTCTTGCTAGTGTAACTTTTCAGTATTAGGCTTACTTGGTGCAGTTGGGGACAACTGCAAATAATATCACAGAGAGGTTTTTACCTTGAGGAAAAAAAAATGTAGAAAGAGTTAAGAGAAGATTTAGCAGCTATGACAATGTGGAAGAAAGATGAAATAATTGGTGACAGCTGGCCTTCTACTGAATTTGATGACAATACACAGGATTTTTTTTTTAATTTCTGATGCTGAAGACAATTAATTGGCAGTCACTTTTACCTGATCTTGGATGACTATATAGAGTTTTTCCTGTTCCCAAAGCCAGCAAATACATATGAATTGCAAAGTATGTACAGGACAGTCTTTGGAAGATGGTAATGCTTGTAGTCTTAATACAGTTAAGGCAAAAGCCCAGCGGAGGAAGATTTTGTTATTTAACCTCTCTGGAATAAATGAATAAATACAGGAAAGAGAGCTTATTTACTCTGAGCAGTTAATATAATAAGCTAAGAAGGGTTAGGCAGTTAATGCAGAAAGGGCTGTTCAGGTTAGGAAGGGAACAAACCCCAAGTGCAGAGAGGGAAGGATTCTCACCTTGCTGCTGAAGTGCTGCTTCAGAGAGGAGCTGTGATCCTTTTCCTTTAATGCCACAAGATGTTTCCCATTTTGCAGGTGTTTACGTATCTGACTGTGCCCTGATTTATGTCTGTACAATTCTGCAGCACTTTCAGTGCTCTCTGAAGACTTAATGGTCTGGGACAGAGTTAAGTAACAGCACATTTTGGAGTCCGTATTCACTTCCAAAAAAGAAACTAAGTGGGAATTTTTTTCCTCTCTCTTGCTCAGCCTATGTCGAGTATTTCAGGAATAAAACACCTGAGTGCTTAGATGGAGGTGTTGAACTACCTAAATATAAGAGTGGATATAACTGGCATATGTATAAATTATAATCCACCAGCAGCTATGAACACAGCAGCTGGTGGTACAACTACAAGAAAGGTCAAGCCTTAGAGAGAAAAACAGGATTTTGCTTAAAATAGCCAGACTTTTAAGGGAATTCAACTGTGAGACCCAGGTCCCTGCTGATCAAGTGTCAGCTGCATTTTTCAGACTGTAGAACCTGGCCAGTTTTCCCCTTGGGATGAGAGTAAGGTGTATTCCTGGAACAAACTCAACCATTCTGTCTTGATCAAAGCCCTGCCCCTATCCCAACTCGTTAATGTCAGTGTTAAAAATGCCTGCGCTCATTCTCATCAAAAATTTAAAAATATTTCTCCATGGGAAGGGGATGAAAATTTTCAACAGACTAAAATTTACTTCAATCTGGCAAAGTGAATGTAATTAAAAATGTAATTTAATACTGGGAAATACTGAGCAACCTTTCCACTGTTCTTGTTGGCACCATTTTCTTTGCATACAGTTTCTCTAGAAAATAATAGCCAAACTGCAGATAACAAAGACAACCCCACCCACAGCAGTGGGGTTGGAAAGAAATTATCTTTAAGGTCCCTTCCAAACCAGGACATTCTACGATTCAATGATGTCATGATAAAGCATAGCTAAGATTATCTAAATTAAACACTACTACTTTATATTGTTTATGCAAATCACACCACCAAAGATGAAAATATCTGATATTAAGATGATGCTGCTCCATGCAGTACAAAGTGAAGGAGCACTTAGTCAATGTCTGTAATTAAGGCTGTCTGAATCTGTACCTGGAATGCTTGTGGATAAGGCAGAGTCTGTGTGTCCTATGGCACTTTGTAAAGTTTTGTGGTACATTCAGACTCCCACGGTTTTGGCCTGGTGTTTGGCTCCTGGGTGTCATCACTCTGCTACAGCTCTGAGCAATTCTTCTCATCCAATTAAACCTTTTCAAGTGGGGCTGTTTTTTCACCAATTTTTCAGTGGCTGCTGAAGCAGGATTCATTCTGCTGGTCGATAATGTCCTTGGTACAGACATTGACAGTGGCTGTGCTTTTCTGCTGGTTCCTTTTCCATCTGGAGTGGTTTTGGACGTATGCTGCCTCACGTGGTATTCCCAGCCACCTGCTGACTGATGCTGTCAGCTTCCTGACAGCAGCCTTGGCTAAATATTTGCAGACCAAACTCCCCGGAGTATTTGTTGCTCCAAGGAGCAGGTTAATGATGCTGCTATTGGAGCTCTGTGCTAAGGGCTGCTATGGTTTGAACATATGGGGGATTTTTTGTAGTTCGTCTGTTCAAGACAATGTCCTCTCTCCAGGAGTGATCGATAGTGGATGTGTAGGGAGGGACAGAGGGACGAGGCCAACACATTGTCAGCATTTTTCCAATACCTTTTGCATCTTCTGGCAAGATGCCATCTTAGCCAGAGGCCTGCTAACACAAGTTCACACAGCCTATAATGTGTATTAGACAACCTGAGGATGAGGGAAGCTGTCTGTGCTTTCAGTAAAAAAACAACAGGGATAGACCAGTGCTCATTCCCGACACCTTTTCATGGCACCCCTGCAGATGATACTGGCTGAAGGGTGGAAGGGAAATCCTACATGGAAACAGGACATGGAGAGAGAACACTTTAGCAATTGCAAATATATGGGGAAGGGAGCAGGGTTCATTGTGTGGTTTTGGGAAGAAATTTCCTTCCTGTCCCTCTCAATTCAGTTCTGACACACATAAATTCTGGGGGCAGCTCTGGGCCCTCAGGACAAGAGAGACACTGAGGGGCTGGAGCGTGTCCAGGGCAGGAACGGAGCTGGGAAGGGGCTGGAGCCCCAGGAGCAGCTGAGGGAGCTGGAAAGGGGCTCAGCCTGGAGAAAACAGGGCTCAGGGGGGACCTTGTGGCTCTGCACAACTCCTGACAGGAGGGGACAGCCGGGGGGGTCGGGCTGTGCTCACAGGGAACAGGGACAGGAGGAGAGGGAACGGCTTCAGGCTGGGCCAGGGGAGGTTTAGATTGGATATTACGGAAATTTTCTTCACCAAAAGAGCTGTCCAACCCCAGAACAGGCTTCCCAGGGTGGTGGTGGAGTCCCCATGCCTGGAGGGATTTAAAAGCCACGTGGATGTGGCACTTGGGCATGTGGGTCAGTGGTGGCCTTGGCAGTGTTGTGGGAATGGTTGGACTCTATGTCCTTGCAGGGCTTTTCCAACCCAAATGATTCTGTGGTTCTGTGACATTCTACACTGCCCACCCATAGTGCATGAGAAACTCCCCTGACCTAGCAGGTGAACCAAGCAGCATTTATTTTTCCTAGAGAGTGGCACGCTTTAAGATGGTTTGGGCTGTATGACCTTCCAAAATCATCCCTGATACCTCCAGCTGCTGCTAAACATCCATGGCAGGAGCAAGCAGACCTGTGGGCAGCATTTCAGAGAGATGCAACCAAGAACTGACTCTTTCTAATGGTTTAATGGAGCATTCTTTAATTTTTTTTTTGAACTGACATCCAGAATAACACTTTTGTGCTTCCGTGCAGCCCTTAATCCAGGGCACTTTTGCTGGCAATTCTGTGTGCACAAGGCATTTTCAGGTAAAACACCGAATGCAAAGGCAGTTTAAATTAGTATTAGGCAAGGATTCAAAGCTAAATTGTTTTAGGTTACTCCATTACTGCTGAAGGTCATTATTTTTATGCCTCTGCTGTGATCAGTATGCAGGTTTTCTGCCCCTAAGAACTCACCTGTGAAAAGGGTGCTGTTAGCTGATCAAAAGGGAAGAATATTATCTACAAACACTCAAAATTTCCATTTCAAATGTGACTTTTATCTAGGTGGTAGGGTCAACTCTTTTTAATTCGCCTTCATAAAAAAAAAATTACTTTTACCAATGTTTATTTTATGTATTTTTGCAAACAAAACTGCATTATAGAAGCTTTCTGATTATCAACACACCATGAAACTCTCATGGCACTGGCTCTGGGGTCTGTGCCCATGGCCTGCAGAGGAGATGAATGCAGGGATTTAAAAATGCTACACTCGAATATGTACCAGTTCTTGCAGACTTTTAGCAGCACCACTAACCCAACCAGGGAACAAAGTGTTCTGAATGATTGTACATTTGCAGTGCCACAAGCAGTGCAGCCTGCAGGCAATTACTCAGCTGAAAAAATCTGAAAACAGCTTCAGATTAAAAAAATTAAAAAATAAGAAAAAAAATTAAAAAAAAATATATATAAGAATTTTGTATACCAGTCTTTGATGAAGCTCCTTGGATGTTTCTTACAAAGCAATTGGGAAAAATGCTGCAACAGAATATGGAAAAAAATAGAGCTTCTAGAGCCAATCAAATATGTCAAATAACAAACTCAACAAAACATTTTTCTGGAGTTGCTCTGGCCTGTTATTTCAGAATAATGATAGGGCTCTAGTGAAATTCAGAAGGTGCTTAGACTAATCTTATGGTCTAAAACCCCTGAGCTTTAACCCAGTCAAGCCTGAACATTGCAAATTTAGTGCTGCAATTTCCAAGTCATATTTTTCCTGCTTTATTTGTCACCAGGGCTGTGCAAGCCAGTATGCCTCATTGTTTGGTGTAACAAGTTCCTTATGGTAATCTGGCTGCGAATGTCTTATCCTAGTCCTAGCCTGGACCAGACTCTGACATAGCCCAGCTGCAATTTCTCCTTTTCTTTCAGTCTTTCTTTTTTTCAGCCTACATTTCAGCGTAGCCGTTCACTGTGGGATATTCCCTCACTCACTCCCTCCCCACGCAATTGGCAGTGCTAGAAGGAAGGGCTGGACTTTTCTTCCCCATTGCTGTTGGCGCTGCAGATCCATCTCAAGGGAAGAGACTTGTCAAAACTCTTCCTACCCTTCGACAGCAAGCCTTCCCAGGGGTTTGACTCCTGGGCTGTGTGTTTTCCAATACTTCCCCAAGCTGTTTTGGGATGCACCAAGCACCTGCTCGGTGGGCACTTTTGGATGCCCTGCAGAAGGAAGTTTGCTCCCCAGCATCCACCCCAGTAAATAAGAGAGCCCAGCACGGCGGCAGGACCGCCACAAGCCAGCAGCCAGTGGGACTGGTGCGCTGAGAGCTTTGGGCTGATTATTCTCACTCAATACTTTCATGCCATCTCCGTAGCAGTCTGCAGCACTGCATCGATCTCCGAGCCAACGCGGGGAGAAGCTGCTGTCATTACGATGCTCATTCAAGCCTGACAGACTAATTGCCTCGCACTCGCTGGCTGTTTTCACTCCAGCAGCCAGGCTGGGGGAGGCTGAGTCGGCTTTAATTGCCTCTTGTCTTCACGGCAAGGTTAACCATTTTAGCCTTTTCGTACGCTGGTGTTGCGCCTGGCACGGGGTGTGAAACAGCAGAATGGACGAGGAGGAGGAGGAGGAGAAGGGGGAAGGCTGGACATGGGTTTAGCGGAACACAAAATGACCTGTAAGCAAGGCACATGCAGGTCCTTCAGCAGCATGAAGAGCAGCGAGCAAAGCCAAACCCCCTTGCTGGGATTATTAATATTCATTAACTTTCTACGTGCGAACCGCTTGTCACCGTGGCTTTGCGCTGCTCGAGTGCTGTGGTTTCTTGTTCATTTTAATACAGCTTCTGGGTTTTGCTGTGTTTAATCATCCGTAGCCATGCTTAGCAGCCCAGGGGAAATGGGAGCCCATCAGGGAGGGCAGGTGGGAGAGGCTGCGTCTTCAGAGCTTTGCCTTGATGGTATTCATAGTGTTTTCCTGGAAAATACAAGCTCAGAAAAGGACAGAGGTGCTTGCCAAGGATCACACTGCAGGCTAGAGGCAGAACTGGGAATTAAATTCTACATCCCCTGACCTGGGCTAATAGACTTTATATTTGGCACTTGCACCTGTGAAATACAAACTGTACATTTAACACTTCCCCAAAAAAGTCAAACTACTTCCTGCCTACAATTGTTTTACTTGGAATGGGATGCAAATTGTAGGAGGAAGCACCAAAATTTCAGTAGTTGTTTAAAAAAATGATGGGAGATGGGCCTGGAAAGTAGGTTGTGGTTGCATGCTTTTATCTCTGGCTGAGTCCTGGGCAGATCTGTGGCCACACAGGGAACTTGCTGGAGCCCTTTGCTCCACCACCAGGAGCAGGTCTGCTTGATGCCTGGAGGCTAGGATGGCAGGAGAGGACATGTCTGGGAGTGGGACTCTGAGATGAAAAGTGTATTGCATTTCCCCCAAAGCTTCTGCCTCAGCTTCTGGAAGAGCTCTTGGAGTCTGAGAAGGAAAAAAATTCTGCTGAATGTCAATACCTAGAGCATCCAAAACCTGTCACTGGGGAGAGGGCACTGAAAACTAGGTCTTTCCAGCATTAGGAATGACACTTCTTTATCCTTACACGCTAGTACTTGCGTACCTGCTGTCAGGGCTGCTGGTTTTTCACCATTCCTCTTGATGCATGCTCTTTGCAGGAGCAGCACGGCCTTTGAGAGGAGCAAAACAGATGTGTTCCGAGTGAAAACCAATAACGTTGGACAAATAAAGAAAATAAGGTACCTGCACAACGCTGCTACCACAACACCTGCTCTGTGAGGTGCTAATAGGATGACAGGCTGTAGAGGTTTAAGCTTTGCCATGTTTTATTCATTATTTCTTAACGTTCTCCCATCAAGGTGAAGTTAAGGGGTGGTAAAAGCTTGTTTACTGCCGAAGATTTGAACTGAAGTGTGAAATCACCTACGGTATTGCTTATAAGTGTCCATGCTCCCCACCAAGAATTGTATTTCTGTCATATGCAATCATGGGGAAAGACGTTTAGGACTGTTTTTATGTCCCAATGGAGGTAAATGGGGTTTGCCATCCACTTTTTCTAACTTAGTGCAATGTAAATGATAATTATAATGTTTAACCACTGTCTGACTGACTGATAAAAAATTTAAAATTAGTAAGTAGTACAAAGAAAGCTGGGAAAAGGTGGTTAAAACAATGCAAGAGGAGAATAGAGCAGGAGGGGTACTGGGTGGGAAGGGAGTCCCTTATGTTTTAGATATAAATGCAATGCAAAGTGAATGAATGCGTATGTTGAATGAATGTGGAGGTGTAGGTATGTTTGTGAGCATGTCCTTGCAGATAAAAGATTCACAGACTCACCTGTGATCTCTGCCCATATGGAAGGTTGTTACTTTTAATATACCCTGTAAAAGCACATGAGTTCCTTGAAACTCTTTGGATAGACACACATAAACGGGAATTATGTGTACAGTTGCTCTAGCCTTGCCTAGTAAATAATATTCCACAAAATTATGGTGCTAGTAGCCAGTCTTAACCAGAATACTGAAACAGGGGTGTTTCTTCCTCTAGGATTGAGCATGACAACACCGGACTGAACGCGGGGTGGTTCCTCGACCGTGTGATCGTCACCGACATGAACAGACCTCACCTCCGGTTTTACTTCCCCTGCAACAACTGGCTGAGCAAGGAGGATGGGGATGGGCTGTATGTCAGAGATCTCATTGGCAGCCTGAATCCCATGGATGTGCCCAAAAGTAAGGGTTTTTTTTTAAAAAAAACCAACAAATTGGCTTCCTGGTAGCTTGTAGGAAAGGAGAGGGTTGCTTTGAGATGATCTCATCACATAAAAAGTAATTGTGTAGTCTAAGCTAATTTAAGTTTTCTTTGTAGTCAGTGGAGACAGATATAGGAAGATGTAAGATGACTCAAGAGGGTAATTTCTTCTTCCAGTGTTAGATCTGATGTCCTAGGGTGGGATAACTCACTGTTTGGAGAAGCTCCACTTGTCCGTTGAGTACTGAGGGATCTGTGATGACAACATTAAATTAGATTGGATACCTACGTGAGGACGAGAGGCATCCTACCCTGGAAGATGTAGCTGGTACCCCTGTGTGCTCCCCAAAGAGGCAGCATGGTTGCAGTCCTGTCCATAAAGTTAAGTGTTCCCAGTCTCTGGTGATGTCCTGCAGGAAATTTCCATAGAGGACCCAAACCTTTTGTTGCAACTCTGCGCCGGTTTTGCTCTAATTCCACACTGGTTTTGCTGTATGTGTGTATGATACCCACACTGAGCTGGTGCCTGTTTTTTCAGTGTGGTTTTAAGCTAATGATGTTGAAATTAGGCTAGGACAGCTAGCTGAGCAGGCATGTACTCCCAAATTGGTAACGGCCACGGCAGTGATGTATGGTGCATGTAATGTGAGTGATCAAGATGTGAAAGAGGAGCCAGCAAAGCAGCCTCAGGTGGGATGTCAGCCCTCCATCTGCAAGTGCTAATGAGGAAACAGAGTTGTGTGCTCCTGATAGACTCACCAGAGCACTGCTCCTTTCTGGGAGCTTAATTTTGGGCATGGAAGTGAAGGCCATCAACTACAGGTCTGTGGGGAAAGAGGGGTGTGTGGTTCGGTGCTCAAAAGAGGAAACTCGTGCTTTTTGCCAGGATTGAATCTTATTGAGGATAATTAGTTGACCTCTTGCAATAATGCTGCTGACATTACTACTTAGGAGCAATTATTTGGTAAAACCAATTTATTGCCAGACTTAAGCAGTGCTGTGAACATTGATAGATGCTCTAGAAGGGCAAAGTATTGTTATTTTTATTGGGGTCATGTTAACAGTGAAAGAATACACTAAATTGACTCGGAATCATTGAGTAATTTTGCACTGTTGAGATACAACCTTCTAAGAGTGCTGTATGTTGAATATGTAAGTATTAAAGGATGCTGCATGTGAGCTAGCATGCACAAATAGTATCCATTGACAAGAAATGCATATTGGAGCATTTTAAAAATGCAGACATCCCCAGGGTGGCTGCCACAAGGGAATGAGATAACGTCTGGAGATGTTATCTGCCAAAAACCCACCCAGTTACTACTGGGGCTGTGTGTGCTGAAGTATCTTGCTGCTTTTTTAATCAAATTGATTTGTGAAATGGAGAATCTAAGGACACTCAAGGGGCAGGAGGGCTCTGGAGAAGGTAGTGTATGAGTCAAAGCAATGTACAATTAAGGAGAGGTTCCCTTGAGGAGGAAGTCAACCATTCAATCTTAATAGATCTTTAAATGACACAACACCTTATCCAAATTTATTATTGCCTCTGCCTGGGAGAAATGATTCAAGGGAACGTGTGTGATTTCCTCCATCCTGTTCAACACCTGTCTCACAGCAGGAAAAGACTCGTGGGCTAAACCCTCAGCTGGTACAGGAGAGTGCAGCTCCAATGATATTGCTGGAGCTACTTTGCATTTCACAAGCAGAACAGCCAGTCCCGAGCGCTCGCTCTTCTGGAGAAGTGGCTCTGGGGTATGGATGAACTGCTCTCCATGTGCTTGGCTCGGGATAAATATAAGTAAGATCACCTCCCGGGCGTGAAAGAAGAGATTTAGGCAGGCATTTGTCAGAAATGCATCAGCTCTCACCACCTTTATCAGAGATAAACCCCCACTCCTGAGCGGCACGGGCTGGGCTCTGCGGCCGCCCGCGCGAAGGCGGGAGCTGGGCTGAGGCCAGAGGCATGGGTGAAGGGTTGGATGCCTTCCAGGTGGCAGGTCTGAATCCGTAAGAGGAGAGGGTTAGCTCAGCTATCTCAGGTTGCAGTTCCCCTTGAACCATAATTAATGGAAGATAAACATCCCCAGACTGCTGTGGTGAACTGTCAGCTGCAAATGTAAATGTATCTGAATTAATATGCCTCCCTCCGGATCCGTGGAGGTCTGAAATGAGATTGTGATATGATTTTTGTTGTACATACAAGTAGTTTGCCCTGAATTTGGTTGGGTTTTAGGGTATTTTGTTTTTTCTTTCCAATGGATTAAATAGTAATGTTTACTCTTTGAGTAGTAATATTTTTCTAGGCCCCTAGATAATGAAAAATTATGTAAGTTTATGTAAGGAGAAATAAGTAATTCCCTCCTAAGTCAGTGTTCCCATTAGCATTTCAGTGCCATATTCTTCTCCTTTCTAGTTGTCTCTTCAGTCACATCTTCAATCCATTTATTACTACAGTTTTTCTTTATAAACCACTCAGACATTGTTGTTGCCAAACTTGGCTTCATGCTTTTGCTTTCATATGCCATTTGCTGTCACAGTCAGGAATGTTTTCCGAGGGAATCAAACAAGTTTCCTCCACATTCCCTCTCCTGAAGCACCCTCAGCTTTTGATCTTCTCCCAAAGAACCTTCCTGTCTTTGTCATGAGGATTTACCTTCCTCTTTTGAACTGGAGGTCGCTGCTGGGACCTTCTCTATGCCTTGTGTGGGAAGGATGTGGGCTTGAAAAAAATAAACTCCTTTTCTTTGTCATATTTTTGATTCATTGAAAAGGCATCTGAAGCCTATTTGAAGGTGGGCTGTTGGTGCTTATACCAAAACTGACTAAACTATGGGCAGACTCAGCCTCTTTCTTGGTGAGGGGCACAGGCTAGATAGAGAATTCCTACTGACTGTGAGTTTTGGGGAGGTTAATTTTAAGGAGGGAAAAAAAAAAAAGAGGAATAATTTTAAAATGCAGAAAAGAATGTGTGGCAAAAAAAACAGTCAGCGATAGATAGATAGATAGATAGATAGGTAGATAGATAGATAGAGGAATAAATGGACACACACACACTCAAAACCTAAAAGTAGAGTACTTTTCATGATCCAAATAGAACTGCCATGAATGTCCGACTTGGCAGTTGCAGACACCTGAGTGGTTGCATTTACTTATCCAAATAAAATCCCTCCTGTCAGGTTCCCTGTGGAATGCCACGCGTTTCTCAAGGAGAACAGGTTACATCTTAAGTGTCCCTGCTTGAATGACTCTCTATTCCCTATTTACATCCATGGCATCGTATGCCCAAAGGCCTTTGACAGGGATAGTGTCACAAATTCTTATTTACCCAGCAGCTTCTATTGGCAGCCTGGATTAATTTACACTACAGGTATTAATTACAGGGGAGGGCTATTGTAAAGCTTTGTGCTGCTTCACTTGAGTTTATGAAGCCTCAGGATTGTATGGCTGTGGCTTTGTGCAAGGGACAGGCTCAAAACTGGAGCCAGGTGCTGGTTTTCCTTTGACTGTTGCCGGTTTTGGATCACTCTGAGGGTGTCTGATGTCCTGCCAAAGTGGTGGGGGTGCATGCATAACAGCTTGCAGCTGCACTGGGAGATCTACTGACCCCCTGGAGGTGTAAAAGGACAAGAAATTCAGGGGTCAGTTCATGGAATCACGGAATTCTTTATGCTGGAGAAGTCCTCCAGGATCACAGACTCCAACACTGCTCAGCCCACGCTGACCCATGTGCCCAGTCCACATCACTTTTGAGCCCCTTCAGGGATGGGGACTCCCTGGACAGCTGTGCCAGTAACTGAAGCTCCCAGCCCCTTGTCTGATACTTGCAGAGTGGTCAGGAATTGTTTGTACCACTCAGTGGACAGATCCCCATGTCCCCCACCCCACGGTGACTCTCCTTTGCCAGGACCTTGCCAGCCTTTGCCTCATGGTCTTCATCCCTGCAGGTGGGACACCAAGGTTGTGTCTCTCTCCATCCCTATGTGTGATGAATACAACTTTTCATCACCTGGCTGGAAAGCAGGGAGCCCTCAGAGCAGGTCTTCATGTGGGTTGCAGGATTTCTCAAGACATAATACCAAAACATACCTGCAATGCTAAGTTTTGTCTAGATTCATTAAAGATGCTGAAGTTTGGTTGGGTTAGATGCCATGCTGTTTGTCCAACAATAAACACCTGTCCTCAGGGAGGGTGACCACAGGCAGTTAAGGCTGCTCAGCTGCTTGAGGTTGGTCTGGGCTCTGTGCAGTGTAACCTCCAGTTATGCTCAGAACAAGGGAAATAGATATTGGCTGTTCTTGATTTCCCTTGAAACCTCTTGTTAATCAAACAATGCTCTGTACATGCTTTACTCTGAGAGAGCAGAATCATTCATTTGCAATGGGGATGCTCACTCACTTGGTCCTTAAAATCATGCTCAAGAGCACAGTGAGCTGAAAATTAATTCAGTCTCCTGTGCAATTCTCTCTTACGCTAACCTGTCAAATTTTGGTCAAGTCTTTGCAACCTGCCTGTTGCAAATGAGGCTGGGAGCCAAGAACTGATTTTCATCTAGCTTTTTGGCCATCAGCACCCTGAAATTATTTAGGAGTGGACATGACGTGTTATAAATGTGCTTGGGACAGCAACTCATGTCAAATTCTTTCAAGGCTGAATATTCCCAATAGGACAGAATTGCATGTGTGACACCAAACTGAAGAACTACTTCAATCTCTACTATTTCTGGGTAAAGTTTAATCTTATTTGGTCTATTAATAATGAAAGTAAGGAGCACATTGGTGTGGCACACCTCGATCTTGAAGATGGAAGAGTTCCAACACAGTTGCGTTGTGTTTAATTTTTCCATATTTAAAGCTGTTGAAAATTGGCCACCTATTGCTATTTTTTATTATTATTGCTACTATAGTTTTTTAAAAAGGATCACAAGAGGATCTCAAATATAGCCATGCTTTATCTAGGGGTGGGTCTTTTACAGTCAGACACAACATTTCTGCTTTGCTGAAACAAGAAGCAGTTTTTAAAGGGAAAGTTGTTGTTTGTGTCAATTCTGTCCTGATTTGGGGCCAATACATGGTGCATCTGAGAGTTTGCATGGATATGTGCTCAGTATAATGGCTGTGGAGTCACAATGAGCAGCTGGATTTGGATTCTAGTAAAGCGATTAAATTAGAGTGGTGAAATTTCCCTGAGTGCTCATGCAGGCAGAGGCGGGTGTTGCCTTTAAAAACATTACAAAAATGTCTGTTAACAAGGCAATAACCTGCTCTAGGTATTCTCTGAGGTTTTCAGATCCACTGCGGCCTAAAACTCATGTATTTGAGCTGTGAATGTGAGCTTACTCCTTTGCTCTTTGGAGGATTCTTGTGTTAAGGATTCACACTTCATTGTCCAGAGTTTTAATGTTGGCTGTTGGCTGACTTGAAGGCTTATGAGCGCTGACTTGAGGAAACATCTGCAGCAGCAGGTGTTGGTGCACATGATTCACTTTGAGCCAGAAGCTAAATCCATCCTTCCTTCCTTCCATCCTGGGATATGCATGGCCTTAAGGGCTGGGCTGGATCGGACCTGAACCTGTGGCCAATATTTCCCGATGATGTTAGAAGCTCAGGCAAGGAGCAGAATTTGGGATGTGAGGCACTAGTTGATGATGCCCTGTTGGAGTTACAACCTCATTTTATAAAAGGTTGGGCTTGAAGACCAGCATTGGTCCCTCATGGATGAGTGTTTATCCCTCATGGGATTGAAAAGCCATGTGGATGTGGCCCATGGGGACATGGGTCAGTGGTGGCCTTGGCAGTCCTGGGGGAATGGTTGGACTTGATGGTCTTGGAGGGATTTTCAAACCTAAGTGACCCTTGGATTCCCCTGGGTTTTGTTTCAAAATGAGGTCACAAAATTTCACACTTTGGGAAACTTTCATGATGGGAAAAATGAGAAAAGATTATTTCTAAGGATGCAGAAGTTGAGGAAGAGGGAATGAAATATTAATATGTGTTATCTTCTCATCAAAATGCATCTTTATTTGCTCTGAAAACTGGAAGTATATAATCAGCACAGGAAAATGCAGATAAATATATTTATGAAATACATAAGAGTTGTTTGCTTCTGAGTAATGGCAAGTACCCTCTGTGTTCAGGATGAGGCCTTGTTGTGTGGTGAGGCATTCAAAAAACAGGGTGTGTAGAAGGAGTAATATCTTTTACCACCCCATTTATAACACTGAGAAAAAAAATTGTCATGCTATCTGGCACACTGAGCATCCAGAAATGTCATTTCTTTTTGATCAAAAATACTTCCTTTGCTCTAACAAGGACTTCACTTTCCCTGCAAACTTTGCCCAACTTATTGTCACTGTGTACAAAATGAGGCAGCTGTGGACATTTTACTTGTCACACCTTTTTTATTTTTTTCCTGTTGTTTTTCCTCTTGTGTTTTCTCTAAAGAGGGGTAAAAGGAATGAGAAATGGAAATGTAGAGATAAAAAGAAATACTGGTGACTTGCAAAACACAGAAAATGCACAGAGCCCTGAAACGGGACAGAAAAAGAGATTTGTAATTCACATAGACAGAAAAGATTTTGGAGAAGCAAGTGTGTGGCTGGTAAATAGATCTCTGTGTACCCAATACAAAACAGAGAGTACAGCATGTTTTTGAAGACATGTGATGATTTTGACTAATTATGTCTATATATGGAAATTAATTCAGCTTTCAGTTTTGAAATGAAGTAACTTTTATTAAAAGTTCTGATCTATTCAAAGCAAGACTGAAGTACAGAGTTAACAATATGATTTTCAACAACACTGTAAAGTCATTTCACTCTTTTTTCTGAGCAAAAGTGTTTAAACCAAGAGGATATTCTCAATCATTTCTGCAATTTTGATAATAGCAGATCATGTGAAAGCAGAAAACAGGTATTTCTTTTTTGAAATATTTGCCTTTTTTTTTTTTTTTTTTTAAATGGGCTCCCACCCTGGGGCTGAACTAATGAAAAATAATGATAAATCTTGGAGAATTAGATGAACAAGGATTTCTGCACCGCTGTCACAAGGT
The DNA here is from genome assembly GCA_013400635.1 of Hypocryptadius cinnamomeus. Taxonomy (NCBI): domain Eukaryota; kingdom Metazoa; phylum Chordata; class Aves; order Passeriformes; family Zosteropidae; genus Hypocryptadius; species Hypocryptadius cinnamomeus. Next base: position 33,761 of record VYZP01023328.1, on the reverse strand, counting down.
GGGTTGCCATGTGCTAAGCTCCATGCTTCTGCAACTAAACCACCATTGTCTCCTGAGCAAGGTCGTTTAAAGCTCACTTCAAAAAGTCATCATCACTTTGAAGTCACAGTAGGAACATCAGTTTAGCATATCCTACAAGCAAAGCCTCCTGCATGTGGTAGATTGCCTCTCACAGGCCCTGCAGAGGGATGATCCAGCCTGAATCCTAATATATTAACTGTTTGGGTGCACGCCTTGGTTTCAAGAAGAGCTGCAGAAAATGGAGGTGAATCTCATGGTTTCTGGCCTGGGTGGGGATGCCAGGGACTGAGTTCATCATGGGAGGGGCATGGACAGTGGCTGAGGGTGATGCAGTATTCAACAGAGCAGCACAATCACAGCCACAGAATACCCCAACGCCACACAGATCCCCAAGGAGCATCGAGTCCAAACCCTGGCCCTACACAGGACAACCCCAAGAATCCCACCCTGTGCCTGAGACCGTTGTCCAGATGCTCCTTGAATCCTTTCCTTTTCCCATGTGTTGGTGCTCCCTGAGTGACAGCAATAACATCTCTCAAGAACACACCTTTGGAGAGCTCTTGTGAGATCAGAGGAGTGCTGAACCAGGGTCAAGGCAGCCTGGCATCTTTGGTGCTGCCTCTAGTGACAGGAGCCCCAAAGCCTTGCAAAGGCTCCTCAGCATTTCTCCCCTCTAACACTGGGTTTTGGCAGAGGTGCTCACAGCCAAAAGCAATGGGATCACAGAATGCTTTGGGCTGGAAGGGGCTTCTAAAGCTCAGCTATTCCAAGCCCCCACAACAAGCAGTCACATTTGCAACTAGACCGAGTTGCTCAGTGCTCTGCTAATGAAAACTCCTCCTTCTCCAGCACCCCCTGCTCCAGGTGTGCTTGTAATCTGCATTTCCAGTTTGAACCCTTGGCTAAAGATGCTGTTCCCCACCTCTGAAGGCATGGCTCATTAAAAAATGTAGCTGTCAATCACCCTTGAAAGAGATTAATTATTTTTGAGCTCCAAACCAACCCTTAGAATTCCACACTTTTCTGAATGGGAGGAAAAAGAAGTCCTCTTTATCTGTGTGCCATTGCTTTGTGCAAGAGCAGGACACAATTTTGTGACAGAACTGGCTGCTGGTGAGCTCTGCTTTTACCAGGGTTGCTTTGGTCTCTAATTATATTTTGCTGTGTGTAGCTGTCTCTGGGGTCCCTGCTACTGTGTCACAAAGAGAGGTTTAATGGGTGGGCTGAGTGAGTTTTCCTTTTGTTTGTAGACTCAGTTGCTGGATACACAAGACCAGCAGGACATCTCCAACCAGAAGGTTACCAGAGGCTAATGTAGGAAGAGGTTATTTTATCCTGGTGGGATGAGCTCTCTGCCAGGACAAACAAGAACTAAATTCAAATGTTTGCTGTGAATCAAGTGTGTTGGGAGGCCAGGTCCCAGCTTTGTGCCCTAGCCATAGGCTGCCTGACATTTTAAGGATGTTCTGACCCAGAACTCTGTCACTAAGGAACTTGCTGTCAGCAGTGGTATAAAGGAGCTTCCACTTTGACAAGTCAGCCCCTTCCATCAAGAAGAGGTTTTGTCAGACAGTTCCTGGTGGGCTGGAATGACTGACTCGATCTGACAGGCAGGAACCAAGGCATATGGGTATTAAACCACCATCCTGAGCTCATGTGAGGCTGTGGCAGACTCAGGTTGGAATTGTACTTTCTGCAGGTCCAGGTGCCTGCCTCTCCCTCCAGCAACAATTCTTCTCACACTAACCACAAAAGTATTCCTTCTCCAGCAGCAATTCAGAGATGGCAGCAGTGCCTCTCCCCTATCCACCCAGCCCTTTTTCCCCATCCCCTTCCCAAATCTGCCTGCTCAGTGCTGAGCAGCACAGGATGGATCTCAAACACTGCTGCTCTCGGGAGTGCTGTGAAAACAGAAGGATAATTGCCAAGAGTTGCCTTGTGAGAAGGATCCATCCCTGCCTACGGCTCAGTTCCTTGCTTTTAACCCCATGTGCCTTGCCTGTGAGGGCTGTGACATTTCCCAGATATTGGATGCTGCTGCCCTGCACTACAGTAGGTCAGGCACATGGGAGGCAAGCACAGCTGGGAGTTCACTGTGCCCTGCAGGAGGTGATAACCCCAGGTAATGAAACACAGTCATTCGTTTTCCTGCCCAAATCTCAGGCTCCTGCTCCAGGAAACTCAGCAGATTGTGCATAAACACACTATCTAATGCCCCAAATAATAGTAGATACAAAATTTCTTTAGGCGTTTCCATCCTACAGTGCTTCAAGTGACCATGATATCATATTGCTAAGTAAATTACATTAACAGATGAATATCACATGGCTGGACAGTCAGCTGCACCTTGCAGGTGGCAGGATTTGTCTGGGGTATGTCGGTGCATTTTCCATGGCTGGAGGCAGGACAGAGGCTGTGCAGGAGCCCCCAGGGTTGTTGGGTCTGGATTAAAATATTCTGGGCAATGTATGGGGCTAATGCTGCACACAGGATGGAAGTGACAGTGGGGACAGCCAGGATGGGGAATACTGGGGGCTAGGAGAGCAGCAGCCCCATGCCTTTCATCCCCCAGGATGTGTCAGGAGTGCATCACATTCACAGACAAAAACCTCTTGGCTCTCAGTGGAGAGAACCTGACTCCAGCCCACAGAGCAAAATTAACTTTTCCTCTTGTCTGTTGAAAGCTGAGGCTGAGTTAATCAGTAGCAGACAGGCTGATTGACTGCCACTCCTCTGCTAAATTAATGCAGTAGGGTCACATCAGTGCCACCCCACTGTCTCCCAGAGATGGCATCCTGGCAATGTCTTCAAATGCAGACACACAACTGTGAAGAAAAGGAAGGTGCTGTTACCACACAGGGCATTTACACTTGTGCATTGCAATGTGAAAGTGGAAAGACAAGAGAAAATAGCTACTGCTCTTCCTACTGATTTTTTGTTGGCTGTTCTGCTCTTGGCATCTTGCAGTACGTGCCTCTGAAGCTGCTAATTTTGCTCCTAGGAAAGCTCCCCTCCCCATGCCTGTGCTGCAGTCAGCCTGTGCACTGCTCGATGGAGGCATAGCTTTTACATTAACATTTTGCATGTTCTCGGTGCTAGGAGAAGCATTCAGGAGGAAAAAAAAAAAATATCCAGGCAACATCTTGATCTGTCTTTTACAGATGAAGTCAGAGCCATGGGGATTTTAAAAAAAAAAAAAAAAAAAAAAAAAAAAAAAAAAAAAAAAAAAAAAAAAAAAAAAGCCAAGTGGTTATTTTTGAAAAGATGCTTCTGCCACGGGCTTAAAGAATAGGGAACAACATCCACCCATGATCAAAATGAAGAGTGCTTGACTTATGGCAGATCTCTTCCTGGCTGCAATGAGAGCTTTCTCTTGCATGCTTTTAGCGGCTGAATGCTCACTGTCTTTTTAAGAGGCAGCATCCCTTTCCATTTAAATTGCTCATCCACCATGTCACTCTGTAAGATGTGCTGATGTACGAAGCACAGAAGGACCCCTGAGCAGCATGAAGAGCTCCTCTCCTTGCTGCAGCTGAATGTCAAATTGCTTAGAGAGGGAGAAAGTGCTGGCAAAAATTCAGCGTGGCTCAGGGTTTGCTTCCTGAAGATGGAGGAGCTGAAATTTTTCTGAAAGCAGACCTAAGAGTCAGGTGTGGGGGCAGGTTTGAGCATCCAGTTTCAGAGTCGTTAAGAAGGAAAAAAACCAAAGAAAAGACCTTATGAGCACAGGCTAGGCATAGTTTGTGAAGCAGGAATGTGCTCTAACCTAAGCCAAGGACCTCTAATGCTCTTGGAGTAGTTTTGCCTACAGAAACGAATCAGCGTGGAAAAGAGCCATGCCAGGGCATGCCACACACCACAGCCACGCTTACATTAGAGGGGACAACATAAAACCCTCACAGCACAGTGCCCTGTGACTGCCACCAGTCAGAAGTGATGGCCCATCCGTGGGCTCAGTCTGCCACAGGGCTCCTCATGCTGACACCGAGAGCAGCACTGTGTGTGTACAGAGCCCTTGAGACCACTTGGTGTTCTGAGCAGGAGGTCAAAAGATGCCATTGTGGACCTTAGATTGGAAACACAGCCATGCTGAGAAACCTTTAAAGGTTTCTGATGTGGCAAATAATTTCACCAGCATTTTCCTTGCTGGACAGATGTGTTTTTGCAGCAGCCATGCAAGGTGCCCTTCCTGCACTGTGTGCCCTTCCTCACTTACTTTTCATGGACTTGTTCTCTGCATGTCTTCCTTGATGCTCTGCATGCATTGAGATGTCCTTCTGGTCTATACCTCAGAGGCACAAAGCTTTTTCCTGCAAGGGTAATGTAAGCTGAGCCACTATAACTTGTCCTTTTGAGAATTCTGTTATCCTGTCAGGTTCTTCTGGCTCTCAAAAAGTGGAGTGGAAAATTAATCACTGACGTCAGATTAAATATTCTAGAGGAGGTGCAAGGAGCAAAGCTTCTTGGAAAATGTGGTCTGTAGTTAGAGATTGCAAGGTACAATGGGTCAGTTTTAGTTAGAGCAGCTTAGTGGCCAAGTAGGAGATGTAAATTTCACAATCCCCACACTTTGCTAATGCAAATGAACACTTTTGGTGTTGGTATATCTCTAGCAAGTTGTTAGAGCTCTGTGAACCTAAGCTAAAGAGTTAAAAAGAATCATTAAGGCATTTTCTCCCCTGTCTGAGCCCAGCTCTGTTCTTCTCTTTCTTGTTGTTTAGTATTTGTTGCAGTTTTATCATTATTATTTTATTTGCCATGGCATGTTTTACGATGAGGCGCCAGGGATGTCAGCTCGATTTTTAGCCTTTTCCCAGCACATTCATTAAACTGTGACAGGTGATTTTCCCTTCTGTTTGGGTTCTGCCCTTGTACTCCTCACCCTGGGAGCTGAGAGCATCGTTGTAATTCAGGGGATGGTCCAACAGCCGCTCCTCATACGTTTGCTCTCATGTCCTCTGCCTCTGTGGGAGCACGTGCACCAAGCCCTCTGCTGTCTTTCAGAATAGCTTTCAATATGCACTGATTATGGTGGGGGATCTGTTCTGGGAGTGGTGACCCAGTGTTGGTGATGTTCCATGGCTCCTGAGAGAATCCATTTCTGTAGCTGGCTTGGAAGCCCAGGAAAGATTATCCCCTAACTTGGCACTTGCCAAAGGGAAAAAAGTTGCAAACCAAGAATCACGGTTAATGGTTGGACTTGAGGATCTTAGAGGTCTTTTTCAGCCTTAATGATTTCATGATTCTGTGGTGCAAGAAGTTCTATTTTTGCCAAGGATCTATGTGTGAGGAGACTTGTGCATTTGACTCTTTCACAGAAGCAGCATGCCCAGGACTCAGAAATACGAAAGTGACATTGCACAGAGCTCTCAGTATCAGCCACCCAGGGCTCAGTAACAGGAAAAAAAAAAAAAGCTCGTATGACATAATGTCATACATGACATATTGTACTGCTCAGTAGCAGATTTTGCATTCCTCTTCATCTGTTTTGTGTCTTGCTGCCTGCCTCCAGCACTCATTTTTCACAGGAGACACAGCACAAGGTGTCTGTCATGGCTGTTTGCTTGGAGGAACAAGGTGGTCAGGTGATTTCAGTGACTTCTGAATCTGAAGTTCAGATTTTTGAACTTCAAAATCTTCAGTAGATTTTGAAAGCTGCTCATATTTGGCTCAAATTTTGCTCATATTTGGCTCAAATAAAGTCACACTGAAGGTCATGGGACCATTTTCATTGGTTCCAGAAGAAACTGAGGTCACTTTTTCTGTCCTTGGGCACCAAGTGGGTCCCACCCTGATCTGTTTGAAGAACTTGCTTCTCAAATTCACTGACATGATGTGCATAATGTCCATGATGTGCCTCACCCACAGGGGTTTGGTGCCATAGATGATGTATCTTCACAGTGTTACATCTCCTGGGTCTACTACTATTTCCTCGTTAAATAAAAAAGACTGGATGACTGGATTTTTTTGTTGTTGGTCTTGGGTTTTTTTGGGTTTTTTTTAAGGAAAGGGTGTCCCCCTTCGCATTTTTGTTTCATGCAGTGTGGCTGACATTTCAGAAAATAATAGAATGTTTTGGGTCCATCCACTTCTACTCCCTGCCATGGGCAGGGACGCTTTCCACTAGACCAGGTTGCTCAAAGCTCCATCCAGCCTGGCCTTGGACAGGTCCAGGGGTGGGGTGTCAACAACTCTGAGCAACCTGTGCCAGTCCCTCACCACCCCCCCCAGTAAAGAATTTCTTCCATATATATTTAGTCTAAATTTCTCCTTTCTCAGTTTAAATCCATTATTCCTTCTTCTATCACTATTATTTCCCAAAAATACTTGCTTGGCATAAACTAAACTTTCAAAATAACTCTAGGACAGAACTGGGGTCAGGCCTGAGCTTGGGCAGGCTCTGTAACTCATCAGTGTTTGGAAAAAGCAGAGCTGGTCCATAGGTCATTTACATCCACATCAAAATTTTCACTTTCACTTCTATTTCATTCCTCAGTGTCAAGGGCAGGAATCAAGTGATCTGTCCTCCTGCCCTGGGCAGTGAATATGCAGTGTCAGAATCCTGCCTATGGATTTTATTCCCCTTGCAGAGAAGGGGGTCATTGTACCAAGAGCCACAGTTCAGACCATGCTTTCAAGACAGCACCAGCACAGCCTGACTTGGTCTGTATTGTTGGGTTTTGCACATCAAACCATGGAGTTATTAATGTATTGGGATTTCTGCCTCCCTCATTGCAGTCAACAAATACGTGGTCCGGGTTTTTACTGGTGAAGTCAGCGGCAGTGGAACAGACGCGGATGTCTTCATCAATATCTTCGGTGAGAAAGGAGACACAGGTATTCAAATGCAAATCATTTCCTCAAATATTTCCACCTGCTCTGCAGGCCTGTGATCTGAACAGCACACACACACAGACACACACAGACACACAGGCAATCTGGCAAATGCAGAATGATTTGGCTGAGTGAAAGGCACAAGAAATGGTGGCGTTAGCTCTGGGGGCCCTCACATCCACACCCCTGGAAGGTGCATCTGCAATGCAGCAGTTGTGGCTGGGTGTGGGCATGACTCAAGTTACCTGACGTTAAAAAAAAGCAGACTCTGGGAAAATGCAGCGTAAACCACCAGCAGAAAGCAGTGGGGAAAGTGCCAGCCCACTGAAGGGTGCTACACCAATGTGTATTTACAGGGAATGCAGTGGGAGCTGTGTGTCTCATTTCCCAGGTACTGGATGGATAATGACATTCCTTGTCTGTGGCAAAGGTGGTGGCTGAGCCTGCTTGGACACTCGTAAAAATAATTTAAGCAAGGTTTATATTAGTTGGGTTTGAATGGCTTTCTAAAAAAAAATTGTAATTATTTTTAAATGTAGATTGTAGTGCAACAGTGGTCTGGAAATTTTAATTTCATTTTAAAAAAAAATTAATTGAATAATATTAAAAGATGTATCCAAACCAAGCTCTCTGGGCCATGAAGAGAAGTGGGTGGAGATTCCTGGAGATTCCTGTAAGCAGGGAGCAAATGTTCTCTTGCTTCTACACTGCACCTATCCTGTCAAATTCAAGAAAGAATTATATGATGTCTGCCAAGTGTCCTTGAACAGATTATAAAACCTGGTGGATAGGGCTCACCCTTGATTAATCCTCCAGAGTTTTACAGGGGGATTTATCTGATCTCCCTGAAGACAGCCCAGAGTGGGAGTCTGAACCTTACTTGGGTGTCCAGGCATTCTGTCATAGCCACACAGAGAAAAAACACCCCTAGAGAATGATTCATCCTCTCTGAGGCAAGAGGGATGAGTTGCCCACTGACCTATTTCTCTGCTCTGGTGCCTTGGGTGGGTTTAATCCCACTCACAGCATCACACAGCCTGCAAACAGGGGTTCAGCTTTAATACTTTCCATAAAGGCAAAACCCCTGTGAGATCAGGAAAAACCCAACAGCCCTGGCTGGGTCCTAATTTGAAAATAAATCCTTCCTCTCGGAAACAGCAAAAAATTCTGTGTCCTGAAATGTCGGAATCTGTAGCTTGTGACCAAAGCCTTTCTTGAACAGTTTGGAGATTTTCAAAGACAGTAAAAATAAAAGGGAAATGTAATGATCTGAAAAAAAAAAAAAATTAAGAGCCATCTGGATATATATTTCTGAAAGCTCTGAGAGCTGCAAGTAACTGTGACATTAGAATGGAAATCCTGGTCTTTTGTGTGCTTGAGAAAAGGTACCTTTTTTATTAGAATAGAAAGTCCTCTGCCTTTGCCTTGAATCCTGGGTGCAGGGAGCTGATATCTAGGGAATATTTGATTCAGTGGTGACTTTCTGACATTCCTAAATATTCCTTCACTTACAAACATGCATGTGCAGTAATCCTTTCCTCCTTGGAGTTATTATTTATTACTTATTTGTTTGGGGGATTTTTTGGGTTTTGTTGGTCTGTTTGTTTGTTTTGTTGTGGGACTTCTTTTTTTTGTTTGTTTTGCTTTTATTTTTTACTTTTTCTTTGCTCATTCAGGTGTGAGGAAACTGGACAACGACAAAGACAACTTTGAAAAAGGAGCAGAAGACAAGTTCACGCTTGATGCTCCGAATCTGGGAAAATTAAGAAAAATTAATATTGGGCATAATAACAAGGGAGGCTCTGCTGGCTGGTTCCTTGCAAAGGTTGGTTACTCCTGAGACATTCAACATAAGCATCTCATGGGCTCAAAATATCTCACTCTCTCAGTGGTCTGGTAGCAAGAGATTTAAGGATAATTGCTGGTGATACAGGTTACTGAGAAGGGCACAAATCATTTCATTCTCTTGACTTAACTCATTACCATGACCATAAAAATACCTGAATCCAAGAGTTATCTGTTGGATCTGTTCATAGTGAAAATTTGCAGACTCATAGCTTGCCCAAATTTAAGTGATTTATCATTGGCTCAGCAAAAGATATATGCTTGCAACAAAGACCCTATTCTTCCACTTTCCTGCTCATTTTAATCTCCTGCTATGGGGTAGGAAGGTATTACAGCTTTTAGTGTAATAGTTGAAGGAATATTTTAAAAGGGGAAATCTGTGACTCTTCTCTGGTCTCATTTTCTTTCCTCTGCTGATGTAGTTTAACATAGCTGGCTTTAATCCACAGAAGACCTGACCCTATATTTGTAAATCCTCAATAACAGCACAGTTCAATGTAATACAAATGCAAATATTAGCACATGCTTCTCCCCCACCACACAATGCAGGAAAAGTTACAATGTTGGCAGCCCATGAAAAATGTTGAAATGGAAAACAGAGAGGTTGTGCTCAATGTCATGAATAGTGGGGGGCAAAAGCCACAGAACCTTATTTTCACATCACAGGTGTAATGACACAAATTTTTATGAGGTTGGTGAGGTTGCTCAAGTCCCAAAACCTAGTGTAGTGTCTACTTGCAGCCAACACATCAACCCTGTACTCTGCCCCAAGCCTCCAGGATATTGATGATTAAGTAAAATGCAGCTTTGGCCTTGGAAATTTAGACGGAAAGTTGGAGAACCGAGCTAAAATAGCGCTGTTGTTGTCTACTGGTTTTAGATGTTTTTTTCTGTAATTTGGTTCAATACTTGGACACTCTAGTGCTGTCACTCCAGGATGAACCTGTTCTCATGTTTCTTGTGTTTTCAGAGTGGCTTTATACTCAGAGATGGTTTTCCACCTCTAAATGTAATAATAAACCCACTGAAAGGAACCCAAAGAGGATCAGCTGGTAGAGAGGCATTGAGTGCTGATATTTCTCCCAAACCTTGTCTGTTTTAGTCTCTAGCACTCCAGATCTCTCATGCTGACAATCCCAGCCGTGGCAGACTCTGCTGTCTGTGTCTGTGGAGGTACAACAGGACTCAGGAGTGCTACAGGCAACAGCACTGTGTGGGATGAATGACAGGAGGGGAAGCTTTGTTTCCCAAAGAAAGGTTTCATAAATTTATCAGAAAGGACAGATTTCAGATTCTCCCTCATTGTTGATAAAAGTGTCAAGGGCTTTCCATCCATAATAGTGATTTTTTTTTTCCTCCCTCTGAGACATAACCCACACAGAGGAGTAGAGATTTTGATTTCTTCTCTTCTGACCAAAATCCTTTAATACTCTTCTCTTCTGGTTTAAAATACTACAGTAATTCTATGGCAGGATTCAGGAGTCCAGCAGAAGATATTGGTAAGAAACACCTCAGCAGGAGATGCCAAAAACTAGTCTAATATTAAAAGGGAATATTTTTCCCCAGCTTGTTTCAGCAAAATATCACAGAATTCTAAAACAGTCTGGTTTGACAGGGACCTTAAAGACCCTCCAGTCCCAACCCTGTAATGNTGGGGCAGGTCCAGCTCTCACGCACAGCACCCCCAGGTCCTTCTCCCAGGGCTGCCCTTGATCCATTCTCTGTCCAGCCTGTCCTTAGATTGCCTCAACCCAGGTGCAGGGCCCTGCACTTGGCCTTGTTAGATCTCATGATATTTGCACAGCTCCACCTCACTGTGGTCCAAGAGCCAAATCCTTCCAAATTAGAAACTGTTTCCTGCCACAGGGATTTAACAGCAGTGCCTTTGCAATGGTTCCACCCTGGAGTAACTGTCTGGGATCTTGTGATAATACTGTGTCACACAGGCTCATCTAATGGTCTGGCTTTGCCCTGAAATTCCAAGACATTATTTTATAACAAGGCTCTAAAGCCTGTTATAAAAGCAGAACAAAGAGCCGTCGTTCAGCTGATGGAGGAAAGTAGCCAGCAGACAGGCTCTGGAGAGGAGGAAGACAGGCCAGGCCAGCTGGTCTTGATAGCAGAGACATCTGGTCTCACACACCGCAAGAGATGCAGAGTGGGTTCACTGGAAAAAAAAGAAAGAATATAAAAAACTGGGTTTTTACTCACTGATTGTCTGAAATTCTATCAGCACTACTTAGGGAGTGGAGTGGGATCTGCTTGAGTATTGAGTATGTTAAATACTCAAAGTGATGGTGTGTGCATTAAGCTTCTGCTCTTCTGCCACCCTGTCGTGTAAAACCTTTGCTTTTCCCATGCTGTTTTCCAACGTGGTGTCTCTTTCTCTTAGGTGATCATTGAGGACATAGGCAATAAATGTGTGTACCAATTCCCAGTTGGACGCTGGTTTGCTTTAGATGAAGATGATGGGAAAATACAGAGGGACATTCTTGTTGGGGGCACTGAAGCCACAGGTAAAATCATGGCCCGAATCCGTGGTGGGAAATGGGAAGTCAAGGCTATTAGCCATGTTTTCTTTAGAAGATTGAATGCCTTATGCTCAGAGAGGACTGCAGTGAAGTGTCTGCTGGTGATAGGCTGTTTTGTGTGAGGGTTCCTGAACTGCCAGCACATTTCCCACCTTTGTGTCTCACCTGTGAAGCTGTGCAGGACCTACATGCTGGTTTATCATCTGGTGCACCTGGATAAGGGGCTGCTGGGCAGGGAATCAAAGATAGAGCTTGTACCTTCAGCAAATTGCTCACCAGCACTCAAAGAAAGTGTTTGTTATTTCCGAAAGCACAAAGTAGTGAATATTGTACTTCAGTTTCTTGTCTGGGGAGCTAAACATCCTTTTACAAAGCAAGAAACCCAATGCTGAGCCCTAAATCAGTCTTTTTTATTATCCAACATGGTTAAAGCAAAGACAACCAAAGTTTATGTCTCTGTTAAAAGAAACCTGGATGTAAAGTCCATAAAAGAACTTGTCACGAGGCAGAAGATTATTTGGATAGTGTTCTGCCTGTATTTATTTAATAGCATGAAGGCAAACACTGTGATGATGCATGTAACAACTGTTCTTTACTTCCTTGTATGGTCTTCAGCATGTGCAGTCCTTGTATTCCCACTGCACGTGCATGAGGAAAGTGGTCTGGGTGCAGATCCCTCACTGCAGGATGCTTGTTAGGGAAAATCAAGGGAAGAAACCGGAAAGAAATTCAATTCCATCCCAAAAAGCTTCCTTTGTCTTTTATCACTGTGTATTTTGTTTTCCTGCTCTCTGGGATTTTGTTGAAGATACATCAACAGTAAAGCATGCTTGAGTACTTTTTAATGTAAATTTCAAAGGTAGGATTATTTGTGAGAGTGAGTTCTGACGTTTTTGCTTCATCCCAGGTCCCTATTAAAATTTCTGTCTGATTTAATCAAAAAACTTGGCTTAGGTCTCAACTATTTTCTACATGTTCCTATAGTGTTTAGGTGTGTTTTTGATGCCATGAGACAGGTTTAAGATGTGCTTTTCTGTGGGGTAAGGCTTGTGGGAAGTGTTTTCATTCTTAGACCAACAGTTGGAGATAGAAAAAAACCCCCAGGGACACTTTTATGTAAATAGGTTTCTTTTCAGGATACTTTTCTTTCTTCCAGCTGGGCTGATACCTCTCCCAATCCTTGTTTTGCTGAGATCTGTGGGTTCTCACTGTGACTGTGGAGGCCCTGATGGCTTCAGCAGCATTATAGGCTAAGAAACAAATATACCCAAAGTTTTCAGAGTTTTGTGATATTGCAGATTTTGCCACCACTGTTTAAAGAAGCACTTCTCCGTCCTCTCAGCATTCTCTGACCTATTTGGTGCTTGGTATGTCTCAAAATCAAATTACATGCCAATTAATTTTTTTTACCTTTCTTCACCTAATCAGCATCACAGAGTGAATAAAAAATATTTTTTTTTTTCTTTTCCATTGGGCCATGGATTAGGGAGTTTGTCACCCCATGCCTGTTTCTCTTGGTCAGTCTGAAGGTAGATGTATATTTCTCAGAATTATGTGTGGGACAAAAACAAATGAAGCATTGCACTGTGTGTAAGAGAGAAGCTAAAACAGACCAGTGGGAAATCAATGGAGTCTCCAACATAAATCCAGTCAAAGCCATAACTCTCAGACTCTTTTCCTCCCTTCTTTTTTCCCCTAACCAAATTTCTGATTCCTCCAGGCATTGTGTACAATGTGGCTGTAGTGACCGGAGATATCAGGGGAGCCGGCACCAACTCCAAGATCCACGTAATCCTCCACGGCTCCAAAGGCTTGAAGAACAGTGGGAAGATTTTCTTGGAAGGAGGTGAATTTGAGCGTGCCAGGACGGATCTCTTCAACGTGGAGATAGCTGCTCTTCTCAGCCCTCTCAGCAGAGTCACCATTGGGCATGATAACTGTGGTGTCAGCTCTGGCTGGTTTTGTGAGAAGGTGAGACTTAATTATCATAAACTCACGGAATCATTCGGTTTGGAATGATTCTGTTTGGAATGAGCTCATGGAGTACCACCACTGGGCCAACGCTGCCAAGAGTTTTGTCTGCAGGCAGCTGTCAGACCTGCTGCCCTCATAACCTGACCCTGACAACCCAGAGCAGTTCAGAAATAAATAAATAAATAAATCTGCTTTTGTTTGGAAGGCAATACCCCCGGTTTAACAAGTCAATATTATACATCACACACACGAGAGCAGCTGATTGCCTCAAAGGCACGTTAGATGCATAAGTCAATCACTCGCTAATTGGGTTGATTACCCCTCTGCAGTCAAAAAGACAGAGATTATCGTTTGCTCAGCTCCAAAAGCACCTTCAGATGTTTGCCCAAGGGGCCGGACAGAAATGCAGCCTTGGATTGTGCTGAGTGTTTCAAAGTTATCATCTATGCTCAGACTGCCCTGAAGTTTCTAGATGCTGCTCTGGAGACTCAGAAATAATAATAATTTTTTTTTTTTTTTTAAAAAAAAAAGGGGAAAGAAAAAAAAAACAACCAAAAAACCCAACAACAACAACAAAAAAGCCAACAGAAAGTGGTTGACCACAGCTACTACTGGGAGGCAGTGGAGAAATATGCAAAGTTGTTACCCAACAAGTTATATTTCTTTGAGAAGAATTCTACACAGGAGTGGGGGAAGATGTTGGAAAATTCTTCTAAATTTAGCACATGGTGTGTGATCCCTATATCTGTGGGTAATGTTTGGTTTTGTACCATCCAGTGCTTAGTACACATGCCAAAGATTAATGTGGCCTTGTGTTAACTCCCTGCATCTGTGACTAATAAGTTTTGTGCCAGCTAACGCTTCCTTGTTTGCTTCCACCAGTGATTAATATGTACTGGTAGATATCTTAGTTTTGAGAACAGAGATGGAGTGCCAGAGCAAAGAATGATAAAGAGAAGTGTATTACAACCTGGACACATATTTGAGATACTCTCCAGGAAAAAAGATTCACCAGAAGATCCAGGACCATAAGGAAATTTTGAGGAATGGGATGTTCCCAAATGACCACCAAAAATCCCCAAAAGACTCCTAGTCATATCCAAGTAACTTCATGGAAATAATAAGCATATATTTGTGCATACAGGAATTAATATGTGATAGAATATGTAATGAATATGTGATAGAAATGTGACAAATATGTATTAGTTTAATGTGTGGTCTGTTTGGTTGCTGCTCATGCTTTGAGGTGAAATTCCCATGCATCCAGCATCGTTAAGAAAGTAATTTTGTCTTTCCAACCCAGCAATTGGTTGGAGAGTTTATTTCCCTGCTTTTGGTGACACTAGATCATGTACAAGGTCATCAGGAGGGTGGAGAGGAAGGCAGATGCCTACCCTCAAGCTACGAGGAAATTCAGTTTTCCTGGCAAGCAAAATCAGCTTAGGATGGATATGTCTGAAGGCTTTGTGTAGCCTGTGTTTTCTGCAGAGCCCTGCCATGCCCTGGCGTGGGGCAGGGTTTGTGCTGCACGCTGACTGCTGCAGCCACCCTGCCTGCCCCCATTCCCTTCCCCTCCTGGTGTTTCACCTCTTCCTGGTTGACCCATTGTGATGTCCTGCTGCAAAAATGGGAACAACAGGACAGATGAGTCGTAGCTGTACTCAGAACTGGGATTTGTGCAACCAGTCTGGTTCATATTGGTCCAGAAAAGCTGATTTTGAGAGTGGGACAAAGATCTCCAGCTCTGTCTTTGCTCTGTTTAAGTTTTCAGTCCCAAGGTCCTGTGGGCTGCCAGTAGCAGAATATTCAAGCTCACTGTCCCAATCTCTTTTCCCAGGTGGTGGTTTACTGCCCGTTCACTGGGATTGAGCAAACATTCCCATGTGGGAAGTGGCTGGATGAAGATGAAGGGGACGGTCTCATTGAGCGGGAGCTCTACGAAATGGTCTCCCTGCGCCAGAAAAGGCTGAAAAGTAGGTGCAAGTGTCCAGGAGCCTCCTGGGGCCATCGCCCCTCCTCCCACAAGCCACATCCCCCTGAGTGTCACCTCAGTGACATGGGTGTAGCCAGGCTCAAGGAGAGCTTCAGGTGGATTCAGTCACTGGATCATAGAATGGCTTGGGTTTGGAAGGGAGATTTAAAGGTCATCTAATTTCAACCCCCTTGCCATGGGCAGGGACACCTTCCACTAGCCCAGGGTGCTCCAAGCCTTGTCCAACCCAGCCTTGGACACTGCCAGGGATCCAGGGGCAGCCACAGCTGCTCTGGGCACCCTGGGCCAGGGCCTGCCCACCCTCCCAGCCAGCAATTCCTTCCCAAGATCCCATCTGTGCCTGCCCTCTGGCCCTGGGAAGCCATTGCCTGGGTGCTGTCCCTGCATGCCTTGTGCCCAGTCCCTGGGCAGCTCTCCTGGAGCCCCTGGAGGCCCTGGCAGGGGCTCTCAGGTGTCCCTGGAGCCTTCTCTTGTGCAGCTGAACAGCCCCAGCTGTGCCAGGCTGGCTCCAGAGCAGAGGGGCTCCAGCCCTGGCAGCATCTCCGTGGCCTCCTCTGCCCTGGCTCCAGCAGCTCCACGGCCTTCTGATGGTGGGGCATGGGTTTCAGCTTTGAAAATACTGGTTTAGGGGAGTATAAAATTAAACTCCTAAATATTTTGAAGCATTATGCTCATTTCCTTAAGGTCCACTGGGCTTAGGCTCTCTCAGACACCATCTTACCTTTGCAGACAAGCTAGGCTATTTTGTTTATCACTGCAGAAGCAAAGC
Source organism: Hypocryptadius cinnamomeus (assembly GCA_013400635.1). Lineage (NCBI taxonomy): Eukaryota > Metazoa > Chordata > Aves > Passeriformes > Zosteropidae > Hypocryptadius > Hypocryptadius cinnamomeus. The sequence goes on along the minus strand of VYZP01023328.1, from coordinate 17,794 downwards.
TTTCTTATTATAGATGAGAACAAAAAATACAACAAGGAAACAAACCTTGGTGGGGGAGGGGAAGGAGAATGGGAAATAAAACAAAACTCTTCCTTGTTGACTCCACCTATTTTTATTCCTGACCCTAGAGAAACAACAGGTCTTAGCCCTGTCCATCTGGCAGGTGCGTGCTGGATGTGGAGCCTTTTCTCCAGAGGGAGGCAATGGCACACGTTTGCTGGGAGGAGCTGCTCCTGCTGTGCCGTGTGGGCATGTTCATCCATCCCCACAAGCTCCAGCTCCAGCCTGGTTCTGCATCGAGCCAAAAAATATCTCTGCTGCCCGGCCCGTGCCGGTGTGCCCATGTGTAAACAGAATATTTTAATTAGGATAATAGACACGGTTTAATCCGAGAGTGCTTCGGGTGGGCTCCTGCTTAAACAGCAGTTCATTTGAATAAGCTTTATCTAAATGTTAGTCAGCGTTGTAACCACATTGCACCTCCGACTCGGTCCATTTAGCTAAAGCATCTGCAACCTTTAACCCCCTATTATCAGCTCTGATTGTTATTGACAGGCTAATTCCCTCTCCACTGCATTGCAGGAGATAGACAGAGAGCATTAGCCTTGAGAAATCTGTGACCTTTAGCTGCCAGATTATAGAAGTGTAAGACTCGGAGTTGGAAAAGACCCATTATGTCACGTCGCCTATCTCCCTGTGCACACAGGACTGTCCCTTTCTGCAGAGATGATCAAAGCTGGCTCCAACCTCACTTGGGGTATCCATGGTGAAACGTCTCCCATCACAGCATCCAGAAGCTGCTCCCGCAGCAGATTGCAGCTCCATATGTAGCTTGTATTTATTCTGTGGGATTTTTTTTTTTAATTCCCTCCTCTCCTTATCTTGAATGTTATCCTGGAAACTGTTGTGCCAGGTCTTGTTCTCCCTGGTGTTTGTGCCCTGGGCTTTTGAGAATTTCCAAAGTGCCTGGATTCCTCAGTGTGAAAGGATGGAAACCTAGGGGATGTGCCCAGCAAGCCCTGGGAGGAGGATGATGGGTGTTTGGGAAAATGCCTGGCCTTCTCCAGCAGCCTCAGCCCTAGCTCAGACACATCTCCCCTGAGTGGTTTCTCCCTGACAACCCTCTATCAGCATTTAATCCTGGTACAAGGTCCCGTTTCCCCCTCCATGCATGCTTCACTCCTCCTTTCCCTCAGCCAGAGGGCAGGGAGGCCAAAACAGAGAGATGAAAGCAGTCTTTGGCATCTGAATTGCAGCTTTCCCTAGGGAGAACAGGCTTCTCCATCACATGCCATCCACAGATTTTGCTTCATTTCTGCTCATCTAAAACCTGCTGGTGCTTTTCAGAGAGGAGTGGTCATGAATATTTTGTATATTATTAAAACAGGGGCAAAACTTTTTCTGAGAGATCCCTCTTCACCTCTTTTGGTATTTTTTTCAGTAGCTCTTGTCTCTTTTTTATACAGTAAAACACTGAGTAGACCAGTAAAAATCTAATTTATATGCATGCCATCATATTTTTATATTCCATTCTGGGCTCTGAAGGTCAAGCTGTGCTAGAGTGGGCTCGGGTGTACCGAAAGGGTTAGCAATTCTCTCATTAGGATTTGTTAATAATTCAGCTGATGTCTGAGTGAGGAAAGAAGGCTGTTCCCTCTCCTGTAGGTGCAGCAAGGCCTGCAGAAGCAACACACATTATAGCTAATAAGGTATGCAGATGAGGGGCTCTTTAGAGGAAATAATGTCACCCTTATATATGCAACAATATTCTGGTATGAAAACCAATGTAAAGTTGCTGCAGGTGGACTGGACTTATGGTTAAAATGTTGGATGAAGAATTCAGATAAAAATCTTGCAGATTGGCCACAATCTTAGGGTATGTCATGTAGTATTAAAGAAAGTGTTAGCTGAAGTTGTGTCAAATTTAGGCATTTAAATAATTCAAAACCTTTTGGAAAATATCTTTACACTAAGTAAAGATATTGTAATTCTGAGTGTGTTTGTCCCCCATGGTGCAGCCTCACTAGGGATGGATACCTGAGTGGCCTTTGAGACAGCCTGTTCTGCAAGAAGCATTTTCTGCAAGAAGCATTAGTCCAGTCTTGGGAGGCTTTTTGTCTCAGGATGAGGTGATAGCATGTCTGTGTCCTATTCCAGACACAGATCAGTTTTTAGGAGCTACCTGGAGCTGCATTGCACTGTGCACAAGTAACTGGATACTGACAAAAGGAAAGAAGAATATTTGAATTTATGGTCTTTGAAGCTTGAGTTGTAGGTATTTGAGAAGTGAACTGAAACTACAGGGTTGGGTCACACCCCTGCCTTACCCTATTAGTAGAGTTCAACAAGAGAATATGGTTCACCTGAAAAGGGATTGTTTATGTTTTTGTCATTTTCTTTTAAATGAAATTGCAGAATTATGTTTCCAATCTCATTTCTGCACGTCATGCAGCAGGTGATTATATTTGTGCAGAAAAATATGAAAGGTCTTTGTCTTTCTTCATCCTACCCTCTCTACCTACCAGGGGAAACAATGATAATAATGTTTTTCACCAGGTCACCCTATAAAAATTACTTTTTAAAACAAGTACCTTTAACCTTTCTTTCTAGAAAACCCTTGGTCTCTATGGATCTGGACAAGTGACATTAAAAATGCAGGAACAGATGCCACCATCTTCTTCCAGATTTATGGAGACAAAGGGAAGTCAGATGAGATGAAGCTAGATAACAATTCAGACAACTTTGAAACTGGACAGACTGACAAATTCATGGTATGAGTCTTGTGCAAGTGGTAGATTTGGCTTGGTATTGTTTTCCAGGGGTTTAGCTTCAATCCTGAGCAGAAAATCATCAGTGTGAGATTTCTACTCCATTAGATCCTTCTAAAGTTGAGGTGAAGTCATTCTGTTTGGTGGTGATGCAAATTATTTACTTGCCTTGTCTTCCCAAATCAGGGAATAGGCTAATATTTTTGACTTCTCTTTGATTTAGCTCTTAAAAGATGTTCAGAGATGCCCTTTGTGCATGTGCTTTGCCGACTTACAGAAATGGATGTTGCACCTTTTTTACCCATTTACAGATAGAGCTTCCTGATCTTGGGAACTTTTATAAGCTTCGGATATGGCACGAGAAAAGGAATCCCTTTGCTGGCTGGCATCTGAATAAGGTGAGGGGACAGCAAGGAAAAAGCTGGAAAGTCAGTCTGGTGGCAGAGCTCTGCAGTGCCAGTCCTGGGTCACTGCAGCTGGCATCTGAGCTTGATGTGCAGTGCTCTGTGGTGCCTGCCTTGTCAGAGGACAAGATAAAATGGTCTAAAGTTGCACCTGAGAAGGATTATATTGAACATTAGGGAAAATTCCTTCATGGAAAGGGTTGTCCAGCTCTGGCACGGCTGCCCAGGGCAGTGGTGGAGTTCCCATTCCTGGAGAGATTTAAAAGCTGCGTGGATGTGGCACCTGGGGACACGGGTCAGTGGTGGCCTTGGCAGTGCTGGGGGAATTGTTGGATTTGATGATCCTGGAGGGCTTTTCTAATCCAAATGATTGTGTGATTTTGTGTGTGGGAAATGAGAACAATGGGGAGACGCAGCTCCTAACAGCTCAGATAGGTGGTGAAAATCCCACTTTCCCACTCTTCCCATGTCAGACAACTGATATACTCATCTCACTGCCACCATGGGTTTCTTCCTTGCTCTTCAGAAAGCTTCCTGTTCTTAGACACCACTACTGTACAGAAAGGCAAACCTACTCCTTCTGTGGCTTACTTGCAGTGCCCATTACAAAAAAACCCTGATTCCAGCAGAGATTGCACAGTGTAGCATCCTCTGCCCTGAAGTATTGGCAGCCTTGTGATGGGGCTGAACTCCTGCAGGTTGGAGGAGGCCACAGAGACTGTGCAGAGGGGACAGCAGCCCTGTTCTGTGTGGGAGATGACAAGCGTGACCTGCTTGATGTCCTTTGCTCTACCAGCATTTATTACAGTGTTGTCACCCCTTGGCTGGATTGTCTGGACAGAAAGTTCACCTCTAAGTTTTATCCCTGCTCCTCCTGAGCAACTTGGATGGCACTCTCTGCTCTTAGCAAAACATACACATTGCTCTGCATCTGTAAATAAGTGTGTAGATAAATCAGAGTTTACCACTTGGAGCTTTTTCTTGGGCTCCTCTAATGTGCTTTGACAGATCCTGCTCTCCTGCTTTGTCATGGAGCTGTGAAACCATCCACTGCCAACACACATCTCCAGGGGTAGGAGGGCATCAAGTGCTGCTGTTGTCACACATGGTGGGAGGTGTCTGGCTGGGGTCTTCTATGACTAAAAAAAATTGCTGGTCAGACTTTGGGTCACTGCAATCATCCCTATTAGTCTGTTCACAGATGATGAGCAACAATGTTTGTATCTTCCACAGCTGTATGGCTCTCTTCCCTGTGGTATCTTATTTTCCTGCAGAAATATTATGTTCAGGAAGGACAAGAGGTAACTTAGAGTGTATCTGGGATTCCCTTTTAGCCAAACTGTCTAAGTAAACCTGGTTAAGATGCAAGAAATGAAATTATGTTCTGCTTGATGGTTGGACTCATTTTAGGCCTTTTTCAAACGAATTGATTCTATGATTCTATGACTTTAGGAAAATAAGCCTGTCCATAAACACACAGTCTGATGTTTTCTGGATGGATCAGGCTCATGGCACAAGAATCCCATTATTTGTGCACCCATGAAAGCATCTAGGAAATTAGATGAAACCTGAATGATGCTTTGTTCCAGTCCTCCCACATTTCAAGCCTGGTTTGCTTCATGCTGGGTCAGGCTTCCCTTCTCTATCACAAGAACCCAGAACAGCCACACTGGTCAGGCCAAAAGTCCCTCGAGCCCAACATCCTCTCTCTTGTGTCACATAAGGTCATGGTTTTAGAAGTGTAAGAAAAAAAGACAAGCATTTATGATACTTCTTCCTAACATTCTTTCAGGTCTTGACTATTTCCAGTTGGATGTTTCCTAAACTGATCTACCAAAAAGAAAACAGGTTTATTTTTCAAGTTTTTTAACAGGTTATTTTTCAAGTTATTTAACAGGTTTTTAGCAGGTTTATTTTTCAAGTTATTGGTTTGAAGTTTCCAGCCTCCCCTTGAACATTTAAACATTCAGCAATCTTAATAGCTTTTGGCAAGGACTTCACAGGCTGATTTTGTCCTTGGGTTTTTTTTGTTGTTTTTTTTGCTTAGAACTTTGTTCCACAGGTGTCATTTGATGCCCTGTATTTCTTGAGGCAGAAGAGGGAACATCTGATCCCTCTCTGCCTTCTCCATTGTCACCTGTGATTTTATAGACCTTCATCACACCTTTGCTTTACACACTTCAACAGAAACTGCAGAGCACCACCTTATTGCTCATTACTCCTTTGGGAGCTACTGCAGATCTTTTTTCAGGGTTCCTGCAATTTGATTTTGGTTTTTTTTCCTTCAATACATTGATTCCCATCATCAAGAACCCACAGCACAAGCCCCATCCCCGATTTGCTGCTTGGAGTTGTAGAGTGGCACATGATGAGCCATTTGCAGAATCCCTCGAAAGTTCCTCAATGCCATGGAATGATTGGAGAAAGGAGGAATCAAAAGCCATCAGCTGTGACAGACTTTGCTCCATGCATCACTACAGCGCACAACCTGGACGGTCACATTATTAATGTGTTTTATTTCTCTGCTGCTACCTAATCTTGCCTCCCTGGCAAAAACCTGTCAGGATCTTGTTGCTTTTTTGCCTTTAAGCCTCTGAACTCATGCGGTGTTTTGGTTTAATGAAGGTAACTCTGCTGAAAACGCTGACAAAAGAAAAATACTCATTCAACTGCGGCCGCTGGCTAGATATAAATGAAGAGGACAATGAGATCGTGCGGGAGCTCCCCGCCGAGGGATCTCTGGTGACTGAAGTCATGCCAGGTGAGAGCCATGGGCTCTGTGCAGAGGATTGCTTAGGATCTGAATAGAAAGAAACCCTCTTTGTGTGAGAGATGCACAGGCAGACTGATGCAATTCAATTAACTTCTCTTTCTGGCACTTTCTCTCTGCAGTATTTTCTGTGTGCATCATTGGCTGCATGAAGCTTGAGAACTCCCAGCCTTTTATTAATTTTTTTTTTTTTGTGGGGGGGAGCAGATTTCTCTGTGGTGGGAAATGGGAGAGATCTAGCCACAGCACAATTGTTTCCAGGGCTTGGGGTTTTTTAAATTTGTGATTTTTTTCCGGTCTCCCTTAAAATGTGAAATGCAAGGTTTGAGGAATATTCATGGAAAGCAAGCTTAGCTGAACTGCAATCTAAAATTTGACAATCATATTTTGAGCTCTAAAGTTTTATTTAGTTATATGCAAATTCATGCAGCTGTATGTATAAATATATAGTAAGTTGCACAGCACAGTGGTGTGTGCATATGCATCTTTCAGTATGTGTGAGCAATCCAAACTATTTATTCTTTTAATTGAACTGGAGATTTAATTAAGAAAAGCTGCAGAACTTTGCCCTGGCTTCCTGGAGTGGTTACTTCTGCCTTGACCTTGTGTCACAAGAATTAAATCCACTTAGCAGGAGAATTTAGGAGAGCAGAACATCTCAAGGTAGCCAGTGGGATTTTTCATCTTTCCACCAAAGCACCCACACTCTGTAGGCCTTGAGTCCCTCGTTTTCTGAAATTTCTGGTTCTGACATTGGTGATCTGCATTCAGTGGAGCAGTTTCTCAGAAGAGGAAGAGTAATTGTAATTGCAGATGTTATTAAAATGTAAATAAACCTGTTTTTGAAATGTATTTTTAATCAGCTGTGGAGAGGGCAGCTTGAATCCTCACTCAGGCACTTTCCTGTGTGGAGAATTTGTGCTCATCAGAGGTGAGATGCAGCATCTCCGTGTTGGGCTTGCAAGAGGATTTTTGGAGGGAGGGTGGGGAGCACTGCTTCTTGTCCCTTCCCCAAGCTGAAGAAAAGGGGTTCTTTCTCAAAAGTTTGTCTGTGGGCTGGCTCCTTGTTGTGATATTTTTCTCTAGAAATCCTTCACCCAATGGGATCGGGGAGCAGAGAGGAGGGAATGGTCAGGGGAGGAAGGTGGCAGATCAAAATCCACCCAGAAAAACCATATGATGACCTTGAAGGTGAAAAGCAGGCAAGACAATCCAGCCTCCTGCATAAAATTTGGACTCTTATAGGGATGATCTTGGGGGTCTTTTCCAACCTTTATGATGTGATGATTTTATGATTCTATGATTATAACCATCCCAAGGAGATGGGGCAAGCTGGGGCTGTCCTGTCCCATAAATCCAACACGAACAGCCCATTCCTCAGGTTTCTGAGTGCTTGTCCATTTCTAACTCTTCTTTTCTGCCTGCCATGGCCCTGGATACTGAAAATGTTGTTTTCCCCACGCACATGCAAGGTTCCCCACCCCCAGGGCCATCTTGGGAAGGCAGGAGGGGGAGTAGCAGGACAGGGGCACTCCACTGCATCACATTTTTCTTTAAAGGGCCAGGATTTTTATATCCTTGTTTGGATGGCTTTCATGGGTTCTCTCAATGCTTCAGACCTTTCTACTTTAGCTTTTTTCCCCCCACTTTTTGCTAGTGGTAACATGGAAGCGTGCAAGTCAATACACCAGCTGAAGCACCAACTGGAAGTAGCACAAACACCTAAAGTCAACTACAAGCCTGTCAGAAACGCGGTAAATTCAAAAACCGGCGATTAACGGCGTTTCTGGGGTCGTTTCTGTAATTTGTGTCTCCCCAGTGATCAAGTACCGCGTGACGGTGTGCACGGGCACCGTGAGCGGCAGCGGCACGGACGCCAACGTCTTCGTCTGCCTCATCGGCGACCAGGGGGACACGGGCGAGCGCGTCCTCTACAACTGCATCAACACCGTCAATAAGTTCGAAAAAGGCAACGTAAGTTTGAGCAGCGGCCCCTCAACACGTGGTTCTTAAAGCGTGCCATGATTTTGTAAATTAATTTTTTTTTTTTTTAATGTGTGGTTGTAAACTCAAGTGGTTTCCTTGCCGGCTCGGGCTAGGGAAGCAGGGAGAAATAAATCTTGCCGACAGAGCATCGTAACAGGAGGCTTGGGTCGGGGACAGTGTGCCTTTTCTTGATGTATGCTCATGAAAGACTCTCTTGGTTTGCTCCCCAGCTAAGTTCTGACTGCTGAAATTGCAACTTCACATTGGGGAAGGCTTCCAGGAAATCTTCCGAGAATAAAAGAGAGGCTTTTCCCTTCCATCTAATATAGCAAAAATTTGGCTCCCTGGGGCAAAGGAAGAAAAAAGCGTCTTATTTAATGTGAAAGTCAGAACCCAAAGCCTAACATGTTTCCTTTGTAATTCCTCCAGTCTCCCTCAACCATGCTGCACTCAATTTTATGTCTTATTTTCAAACTGATTTTCAACGTATTTTTGTCTGTCCATGTCTGAAATGCAGAGGGGTGGAAATGGACTGAAATGAAGACAGAGCTTATTCCCTGGAAAGCTGGAGATAATGAAGAAGTCGAACAGTAGTTAAAGCCCTTGCAGCATTGGCAGTATCAGCAAGCAAATAGTTTGCTGATCTGATCTGTAGGGTCAAGCTACTTAATATGTATTCAATTTTGGATCTCTAGGGTCCAACTTAGACTGGTAAATTGTAATCAGTATCTCCAGAAGGAGATTTTGAGAATCTGATCACAGAACTCTGCAGGTTTCCCATCTCTCGTGTCATTATTTGATTGAAGGTTCAGAGTGGAAAGAAAATGAAGATAAAAGGAGGTCACGTTTTCAAAATAGACCGTTGAATTTAGGCTTCTGAAATATGCATTAGCACTTTGAATTTGCCTTTCAGTGTCCAGAGTTTCCAATTCTTCACTGAAATCACTGAGTTCTTGTGGACTTTAAAAGAACTTTCATCAAGTATTTCTTATGCTTTTAAGATCTGCATGTGGAAGCGTGGCAATTACATAGTGTGAGAGTCCATTCTGCTTCTAAATCATATATAAGTTTGCATAAATGGATTTTGCAAGCATCTTTTTTTGCCTTTGTATTGACATTATATATATTTTAGCTTTAAAAGGTAGATCCAAGCTGTAAAGGATGGCATATTGTCATTTGATGAAGCCTGTGTTTGTCAAAATGGTAGCAAAATGAGTAATGTTTTGGTGCTGAAGACTTTTTCAGTGCAGTTCCAAGGAAATATGCTTGGTTTGCAGAGAATACAAATATTTTAACACAGATAATGGCTATTTTATGGGATGTTCCATCCTTGCCCAAGTCCAGGTTGGATGAGACTTGGATTCACTTGGTCTAGTGGAAGGTGTCCCATGTCAGGTTCCTTTAAGGTCCCTTCCAACCCAAACCATTCTAGGGTTCTGTGATCATTCTATGATATTTATTCACAAAAATAAGTTGTAGTCTAACTTGCAGGAAGGAGGATAAAGAGGGAAAAATAATTTTGGCAATCAAATAATGTGATTAATAGTATGCAGATGGCATAAACCAAACTGGAGCCTTTTAGAGGAAAACTTCTCTCCTGGCACGAGGAGCTGAAAGCTGGTGAATGAATGGGAAATTGTTTAAGAATTGATCCTGATAAACTTAGAGCTCATATATTCGAGAGGCTGAATGAGTATATCTACACTGATTAACTCAGATACCCTGTTAAAAAGAAATGTTGCTAAGTCAGTATGGTCTCTAATCTACAGCCACTTAAACCAATAGTACCTTGATTACCAATTTGGCTTTAAAAGTTTGCCTGCAGATGCAAACTAACAGCCTGTGTAGAAAGTAAGATTTAAAGATGCCTCTAAATTAAGTGTTTGCCCTGTTGTGGTTCCAGTTAGTTACTTACTCATTAATTTATATCAGCCATTAATAAGTAAGGTGAGCATCAGGACTAATGAATTAAATTATATTGACTTGGACTGAGTCAGTGAGGTTTTGATGCCCTAAATCCTCAATTCAGCAGTTTTGAGTGTGTAAGTAGCATTGACATATGTAAGCCCATCACTAACACTTTAAGCAGTGGCAAAATGCTTAGCTGTCCTCATTCTAAAGGTGACTTTGGAGTCCTGAATGATGACATAATTATTATCATTTTAATAAATTTCAGTATTTGCATAAATACTGCCTTGCCACCATGCTTCCTGGGGGCTAGCTGGATATATGCTACCACCACAAGTGCTTTTGGGACATGAAGAACAACCAAAAGACAGTGGTTTTCTATCTCTTATCAAAGCAAGGTGTCTCACCTAGATGGCCACCACCGCAGTCATGTCTCCTTGTTGGGCTACACGCTGCAGATATGTGTGTACACCCAGGATTTCCCATGCTTGTGCCATGTGTGTGCATCTGTACATGGGCCACAGATACTTTTGCCTGGCCTAGTTCCCAGGGGAGTAACTTGCTCTTTTAATGCATTTCTCTTGCCTCATCCATCAGGGATTGTTGGTGCCAGTCAGCTTTTGGGTAACAGAGCTCTGTTCTTGAGGGGCCATCCCTTGGACTAATCTGTAGCTTGGTTATTTGAGCCTATTTCCAGGGGAGAAAAAAAAAAAAAAAAAAAAAAAAAAAAAAAAAAAAAAAAAATAAAAAATTGGTGTTTTTGNAAAAAAGGGGAAAAAAAAAAAAAAAAAAAAAAAAAAAGGAAAAAAAAGAAATACATTAAATCTGTGTCTCTTGTGGGGTATTGAGGGTATTTGTCTGCTGGGTTTGGTTCACACTGCCCTCCAAACACAACTCATGGAGCAGCTGGAAATATCCCTGTGCAGCCCTGCCCATACTGGCATGCCAGGAAATTAAAAGGCTTTAAACTGTGCTGGGTAGTCAATGCTGCCTGACTTTAACACAGTGTAATGACTTTGAGCTGTACCTCCAAACACCTCTGTAGATTTGATCTGAAGTGACCTGCTTGTTACTTTTCAGAAGCTTATACCTGAGCAGGGGTTTGAACTTGGATTTCCTGCCTCTCTGTATGAATTTCTTAATAATCAAATTACTTCTCCTTTTTTTACAGCTGTGGAGGGCGTGCAATGACATGGCAGATTTTAAATGCTGGTGGATCATATATTTACAAATCTAACCTTACACATATAGCACAAATATTCAGGCTTTTTATTCTTTGGTGAATTCGTACTTTCTCCTTCATCTTGCCAAGAACTTTCTTGCAGCATGCTGATGATGTTGGTTTGATTGCAATAATAAATTTGAGTTGCTTTTGTGCTTTTAAGGAGAAATATTGCCTTACCTTTTTTATTCTCCTCCTCAAAGGCTGATGAATTCTTCATTGAAGCAGTAACGCTGAAGCAGGTGAGGAGGGTGAGGATAGGGCATGATGGCAAAGGAGGAAGCAGTGGCTGGTACCTTGCCAAAGTGATAGTGAGGGAAGAAGGACAGCCAGAAAGTGAGGCTGTGGAATTCCCCTGCTACAGGTACTGGAAACAATGCTTGCAAATTAAATCTCTGTCTCTGCATTTGCCAGACTTTGACGAGCCTAGTTGTTGGTCCATGACTGGAATTTTCTGAGCACAGCTTAATCCTTTTTATTTATTCATATGTTCATTTATTTTTTGCTAAGCCTGAAAGCAAAGAGTGTGTTTTGGGAGGTTTAAGATACAGTTAACTCCCCTTACCAAATGACCAGCAATCTGGATTGTGAACTTCTCAGCAATTAGCTCAGTAATGCAGAGAATTTCCAAAAGACAAAATGCAACCTTCCAGTACCACACCCAGTGTCACTGCAATTGCCTGCTGCAGAAACACACTCTGCAATCTGCTGCTGTTACTGCATGTAACGAGGTTCTGGTCCCTCACATGCACATCCCATCTTTCTCAGAGCAATGGGATGCTATTTTTGTGTTGGGAGCATGCAAAATTATTATGCTGCCATCTCGAGAGCTCCTTGCATGAGGGGAAATGCACATCTTGCAGACAGAGACAGTGTTAGGGCAGAGGCCTGTGGCTTATCCCTGTGGGTGAGTTGTAAGTGTAGTCTTCTCTTCCCTAGACAATCAAATGGCCAAAAGAAATGTGCTGTACTGAGGCTGCCTATGGGGAACGAGATGCATGATCTGTCCTGGCAGTAACTGGGGTCTGCCTCAACACTGCAGCACAAACTAGAGAGAACTGGGTGAAAACATTTAAAATTAACTCCAGTGTACTTACCCTCTTACCTTCTCAGGACGTCCACCCTGCAGGTTGGACATCCAGCGAGCTCCATTTAACAACACCATGTACCTGTTCTAAAAAATCATCTCCCACGGACAAGTGTTATTGTAAAACTCAAACGCAATTATTTTTAAGCTGAAGACAAAAGTAAAGCCCCCAAAATGGTTACTTGTCTCTTGAAAGAGCTCCACTATAATGAGGGGGGCTAAATACAAAACAGGAGCCAGCCCCAGCCTCTTGGCATTGCTAAAGCTCCATCACATCAGAGAGCAAATTCACTGTGGAGACAGCACGGAGCAGCAGACACAATGTCATCTTGGTTGTGAAAAGCAAGCCACTCTCTCCCTTCTCAGGGAACAAACAGCCACACACTCATTGCTGCCTTTTGATCATATTTAACAACCATATGTTTTACTGAGTTAAGCAGGCAAGCTAGACAGGTTTTTCCTTGGACATGAAGTGTCCATGTGAAGGGCTGTTTTGCTCAGGCTCCTCAGAGATATTTCTGTGTCTAACTGCACACAGCAGCTGGCTCGTTTTAGAGATTTCCTTTTTGAATTGTCTCCTTATGTGACTGCTAGACTGGGTGTCTTCCATCAGCTTGGAGTGACTCCCTTCCCCTTCAGTTTGCACCTGTGGATCAGGAACACCCATGGGCAATCCCCTCAGGCCAGGGGCAGGAAAAGGACAGAGAGAAAAACCCAAGACCTTATCCCCAAAGACATTCATGGTGTACCTTCAGGCTTCAGGTCACCAGCGATGGAATTCCACTCTTCTTATCTTTCTAAACGTCTCTTTTCCCAAGTGATACCAGTGTCGCTCTTGTGGCTTTATTTGCTGTCCTTGTGCCAGCATTATCTCTTTCCTCTCAGATTGAGAAGGTGACATGACTGATCGCCACCAAGCACAGGGACAGCTGCTCCCTCTCACTCCCTTTGGTGCCCGTGTCTCCCGGGAGACTGCGGCACCATCGCAGTGTACGGGTGTCGTCATGGAGTCTGGAGAGATCTGAGGGCAAAGGTGCTCACCCACTGCATCCTCCAAGTGAGGGATAGACACTTCCATGGCCTGCAGCGTTTGGATGTTGCTCTCCACTCCTGTAGGCCAAGGACAGCTTATGTCCTCGCTGCTTTGGCAGGGGCTCAGGGAGTCCTGCTCCACCCCCCTCCTCAGGGGCAAGAGGTTGGAAAAAGGCTTGTCCAAGAAGAGGCAATGCAAGTGAGGTTAGTTAGAGACTCCATCCAAGGGCTACACCAGGGAAGATTCTCTTTCTGCTTGTTGTTGTTTGTTGCTCGTTGAGACGTGTTGTTCTCACAGCCTTTATCTCCAAGACTTGATTAACTTCCACTCTTTCACACAGCACAATTGCATGGTCTGGAGAAAACACCTTTTGCTGCTGGGTTCATGCTGAAAGCTATTCTATTGACCTTGTGACACTCAGCTGCTCCTGTGAGACAGCTAGGGGACAAAATGCCTTCCAGCAGAAACACATCTCACCTGTGCAGAAAGCTCCACAGGCTCCTTACCCCTGTGCAAACCAGGCTGCAACACACATGGGGAGGAGATGCTCTATTCAAAAAGCTGCCTAACCAGCTTCCTCTCTAACTGATATCTTTAACAGACCCTTATAGATCTTCATTGCATAGAACTTGTTGAAGTCTCTCTGTCCTTGTTACTTACATATTTATATACATGACTATGTTTTGCCTTTTAATTTGAAATCTTTTCTGTGACTCCATAGGATCATCTATCATTTAGCAATCACAAGGGCTCTGTAAGAAGAACTGTCTTTGTTGTACAAGGGAGCCAGCAGAGATAAAGAGAAGCTAAGTGGATTAATTGTGAGTTTGTGTCAGATTCAGGAAGAGCATTGAGAAATAATGACTCCCAGGCCTTTGTTTTCAACTCTTTAAACAGTTGGCTTAGAGTCAGTGATTTTTAAAGTGGTCATTTGATCCGTGCTTGCAAGAAGTAAATGCAGGTCACTTCCCCAAGTGTTATTTGCAGAATTACTAGTACATCACTTGGATGCACTACTATTCCTCCCTTACGACCACATGGCGTTATAATATCCATGCTTTTAGGAGCTGAATACTGAATCATTCAGTGGCATCACTGAACAGTTTATACCTTGTAATACGTGGTGTGGTTTAGGTACAGTGATGATGAATACTGCTGCAAGGCTCAAAATTAAGGGAGTTCAACTTTTGCCCCAGAAATGGAGCCAAACTTTTTTGAAGATCAGAACGGAGTTTTTTTGGTGTCATTTTCTCCTCAAAGCTCTCTGGAAGTCCAGGAATGGACTAGCTGACTGGCTCTAAACCAGCCTATTTTTTATGATATTTATATCCTGGACAGAAATGAATTTTCAATCAGACAAAGTCATGAGTTCGTGATAGGATAGAATTTTACATGCTATAAATCATTACAACTCCACTGAAATCTTCAGTGATATGCCATTAAATTTTTTTTCTAAGCATACAGCCCTCACCATCCTAATCTGTCTCCAGCACAAGCATAAGGGAGCACTGTTAATTCTCTGAAGAACAACAGACCACGAAGGGGATGATACACTAGGAGACTCCTGCAAAAGAACATTTATTCAATCAAATGCCAAAAAATGTTCATCATACAAAGAAGCCAGAAAAACCTCCTTTTCTTGCCTAAAAATAAACTGAGATGTCTATATCTTTTTACACATTTTTGTATATAGGTTATATTTAAAGGCACACACAAATACCTATGTGCCTCTGAATCTAATGGATGTGCCAATCATTCTAATTGCACTCAAGCTGGGTTTCAAATGCTATATATGATGTCATATTGTATTTTTTCCAGTGGTCACCTGAATCTCTGATCCACTAGAAATTCTGAAGTGACTTTCATGTCATATTTCTGGCCTCTTTGAGTTATATTGGTCACAAAGCCTCTCTTTAAAACCAAGGATGTGACACAGGACACGGCTACACTCTTGTAAAATCCACAGTGGCATGTGAATTACATTCACTGAACTCATATAGAGCTCTGATAAAATAAAAGATTTTGACATGCCTTTTGTACCAGGGATATGATGGCACTGCACTGAAATATTCTATTTTCTGCAGCCAGATGTGTCAATCCATTTGTGTTTGGGGTAAGACTATAAAACCCCTGGTTTCAATCTGCTGCTCAGTGATATGCTCTTGGAATTACACTGAAGTGAAATTAGGATATTGATGCATATGTAATGAGGAGGGAAAGGAAGGGATGCAGGGCGTTGCTCATCCAAATATTCCCTCTGTCACTAATCTTTTCCAGAAAATAGTGCTGCTGCCACTGGCTGTTCTCTTGGCTGAAACAGCACAAGGAGCTTTAAAGCCACCTTTGCTGATAAACCTCCCTCTCCCTCCTCCAGCAACCTCCCTCTTCCTGTTCCAGTCCAAGATACACTCCTTCCCTTGCCATCGCTATCTACCAACACTGGCAGAGGGAATTTCTTTATCTCGGGGTGTGTTCTGCTTTTCTGATTTGCTTTTCTCCTCTGTCCTCACTGCTGAAGCAGTTAGCATTTGCTGTGCTGCACACAGAGATCTGTTTCTTGTGGGAGGTATTTTTATCCTGCCACCTCAGTGCAGGAGAGATTCACTCAGATTCATCCCAGATACCCCTAAAATGTCAGCAATGGCGAAGGTGACAGAAAACAGCAGCATGTCCACCGGCAACAGAAACAGCAGCTTGCAGGGCACAAAAAACAGAAGAAGGAGACTAGGAGTGTGTCTACCTTGTGAGCTTCTGTCTTCCTGAAGGTCATGCTGGGTTCAGTGGTCCTGGGGTGGTGGCTTCAATTTTGTGGGTCCTCCCAGTTAACATCCATGCAACACAGAAGCATCCTGACTTTTGGGGTGACATGATTCCCTAGCCATTGGATACCTGTCCAAGGAAGTGGATCCTGAGCCAGCATCAAGAACTGCATAAGACAAAGGTATTAAGGACCAGTTTTAACAGGTAAAATAACCCCATCCCACCCCAGCCCCAAAATGTCAATAAAGGCTTCCTTTCTTAAGGCAATGTGATGTCTTAGCATGCTCTTACTGCAATCTAACCTTGCTCAATTCTTGTCATCAGTTTCATGGTCTTCCCCATTGATTTTTCTGCTCCTCTATCCCACTACACCCTTTGTCCTCCTCTGAGGCCCAACACCACATCAGATGCCCTCACGTGGTACTCGTGTGATCATCACATGTTCATGTGTTCTTCATCTTCATGCTGACCACCTGAGCTTTTAGCCCTGTCCAAGCCCACCTGCACAAGGCCACCTGCTTTACTGAGAGAAAGGGAAGAATTTGAGTAGAGTGCATATCCAACAACCTCCCAAAGCTTAGAGGGAAGCTGGGGCTGGAGATGTATGTCTGTGTGGTGGGAATCCTGTGCACCCCTTTTGCATGAGAACACTGCTGCTTGTGCTTCCAGGACTGGCTGGGTCTAGCTCACGTTTGGATTTCTTTCCTGGTGCTGGTTTGTTTTTGTTTTTTTTTTTTTTGCATGGTTTCTTTGTGCTTACTGTTTTCCCCTGGGTGGGAGGAGAGGGGAGAAGATTGAAAACATAATATTCCTTCAGATGGATGAAGTACCATCCTGGGTCTTCCAAAATATCTGGTCCAACTGGTGATGACTTTGAGCTGTGCTGGCTTTTTACCAGCGAGGTGCCTTGGGTTTGATCCAGCTCTCAGCAGTTCTCTTTGTTCATGTCCCCAAGCCCTGGTTCTGAGGGTCATTTTCAGGTTTTCATACATGCTGACTCACTGTCAAAGTCAAAGATGGAAACATCCAGGGGAGGTGAGCTCCCCTCCTTTTTGGCACACAGGTCAGCCAAGGACAATGTGTGTGTCACAGTGACACCGTGGGAAGCTCACAGGGCACATGGGCTGCATGTGTTTGTGCAGAAGCAGCTGTGGTCCAGCGTGGCCACCTTTAAAAAGAAACAGTTTCTGGGGATTTGTTTTTACTCCTTCTGCTTCTGGAGCCATTTAAATACTCTGCATGACCCGTCAGAGAGTGCTCATTTGTCCCTTTCTCGCCCCTGCTGGTTTGAAACAGTATTTTTAGCTGTAAAAGGCGCTGCTGCAGATAGATGTGCACCTGGGAACAATGAGCATTCTGGGAACTGCTCCTGCTCTCACAGCACCACTGTGGGAAACCTGACCCTAAACAGATGCTTACAGGAATGTACTGAGTGCTGCAGCAGCCTGGGTGGCGAGAGGAAAGCGACAAACCTCTGCCAGGGCCCTGGCTGCTGTCATGCAATGGTTGCTGTAGGGCACATGATGGGGTTGAGGCTGTGAATCCTTTACCCTGAGGCTGAAGGAGCAGCTGTGAAGGTTGCCAGGCTAGCAGTTAGTTCCCCTCTGTTTTGAGAGGGGAATTTTAGAGGGGGACTGAAGAGGAAACTTTTGGAAAGGGCATGTAGTGGTAGGATAAGGTGGAAATTATCTTAAGCTGCAGGAAGGCAGAGAGATTAGATATTCAGAAGAAATTCTTTACTATCAGGGAGGCCCTGGCACAGGTTGCCCAGAGAAGCTGTGGCTGCCCCATCCCTGAAATATTCAAGCTCAGGTTGGATGGGGCCTGGAGCAACCTGGAATAGGGGAAGGTCCCTG